>VCJH01003069.1:25591-40465 GCA_024140565.1 Backusella australiensis | reverse complement strand
ATAAAAAAAAAAAAAAAAAAAAAAAACATAACCATTCCACACTATTAAGCATGACAACTCCGTCAAGAAACGTGTGTAAATATGGTCAATCTGCTGTATTTTGTAATTGGCTTGTTTTTTTTTGAATCATAAAAACAAGACATATAGAAGAGGAGACAAAAACAAGGGGGTGAGGCTATCAAAATGAGGTGTAACTCGGATTATCGATACAAATAAATATATGTATACATGCCTTTAATAGTTATGATCCGATTATTAAGAATTATTATTTTATGGCTATTTTCTTCTCTTTCTTCTTCATGACAGGGGGGAAACGCATCATCATTATTATACCAATGCATTTGAGTGTGATATTCCCCGATGCCGTTTCAACAGGTATAATGGCTGGTTGGTTAAATTTAAACCCGTTTAAGATAACGATTTTACATGAATATAAATACACATATCCAAAACTTGATCCAATTACCTTTTTCTTACTATAGAAATACCCACTTTGCTAAGGAGACAACTGTTGCTAATAAACATAATGACTTTTTATTATATTTATCGTTTTTTAATACGTTTTATGCAAAGGAAAAAAAAAGGTTCTAATTTTTTTATGTCTGAAATTATTATTTTGTTTCTTTTGGACTAAATTTCCTTTTTTACGAATTCAAAGAACCTTTTGGATGGTATTAAATAATAAAACGGGAAATTCTATAAGCAAGTTGTTTTTGCGATCTCGATGAAATATAAACATAAACAATTTTTTTTGATAGAGCAAAGCTTTTTTTTTTTTTTTCAAACGGCAAGTTTGGTGACAACAAATATAATTTTATTTTATTTTTATCTTTTGAAGGTCATCCGATCTCCCGAAGTTATTCAACATCAGAAACTTTAAAATGTTTGTATACAAAATCAGTTTTTGTAACATTTATTATTTTATTAAGTCGATTGCGAGCTAAACAACTTGACAGGAGACTTATAACAAACAAAAAAAGAGAAGTTGTTTTCTTTTTCTTTTGGGTAAAGAAAAATAACTGTTTTTTTTTATCGGATCATTAAATGCATTTTCCAGGAACCTCTTTTTTTTTTCAGGCACCTGAAGTTCCGCCTATCTTTAAAACTCTTTAATGCAAGATGTTAAAAATACATTATTTATGTGGAGCTTGTATATGGCTTACTTATAAAAGCAATATGACGAATACGTTGACTCAAAAAAAGAGGGTAAGTTTAGTATATCCTATGAAAAAATGGATAGAATCACCCTTTCGGTCAACCTGTTATTAGGCGTATTTTTTAAGATCTAATCAGTTCATCTAATGTATTTATACAATTTTAAGGTTTATACACTTTCTCTATTTTAATTATACATATCACCTTTTTATCACTCAGAACATCTCTTAAGAAATATACAACTTAGTTCTATATTTTAATAATATACGTTATAAACATGGATGCCGATGACACAAGTCTATTTAGAAATAGCAAAACAAAAAAGCTTATCATCCACTGAGAAAAAAAAAGGTTTAGTGTAATCAACCTGGCTTTTTTTTCCCTTCTGTTACACTTTCTCTCGGAACACTTTTTTTTTTTGATAAAATCCAATCGGATGGTACCTTGCGTGCTACACCTTTTGATCGTACCCTCCTACCAAGTTGCTCATGTTATCAAAAGTCAAAAGAAAAATATGATATGTGTCATACAGAATAGCGTGTGCAGATCTGCTGTGTTTGTATTACATGCTCCCTATTTCATGTAACAAATAAGAGCATTTTATTAAAAAGGTGTATATTGTTACCAGAAAGGAAGAGCGGATCCTTTTTATCTAAAAGAAAATAAAAGACTTTTACAGGTGCTATGAATGATGATGTTTTTTATTATTTTCAAAAGATGAATATAACATAAACATACTCCCATAATTGAATTCAAAACTAAACCTCATTTGAGTTGGGATCTTTGAATAGAAAGTGTTCTTTTTTGACTGATCAGGAAAGAAAATAAAGCCAATGGAAATAATCATAATCGTTGTTTTTTATCATTCAATTTTATTTACAAAAAAAAAAAAAAAATATATATATATAATAAACAAGGGAATACATTGGCATCAAAAAGCTATTTATTTAAATATTCATACGACGAGGGGTGACAAACTTGGTATCTTTGCTCTTTGCTTTCGTCATCTTCACCTCAACTCGGTTTCCTTCACCATCCACGGTTACCAAGAATTTATTTCCAGATTTAATACCATGACCAAAGGGAGAAACACCACCATGATAAGGGGTTGACCTTGACTCTCTTAATTGAGCAGGTCCTTGACCTCCACCTCCACGAATGGAAACAACATTACCATTGAGCGAGTTACGGTTACTTCCAGTGGTATTGATAAATCCTTCACGCATACTCAACATATTGGCCCGAACAGGATCAAGCGATGATTTTCCTTGACTTCCTCTAGGCACAAAATGACCACCCTCCAACAAGGCATGATCTCGAAGGAACTGAGAGAGCTCGACCCAGCCACCACCCACACGCACCATCACCATACGACTTCTAAGAATACGGCAGTAGGCCAATTTGGGATTGGCGTCTCCAAACCAGTATTTGCCCACTTCACCGGGGACCATCTTGACTTGGATCTTATAGGGAGAGTCATTGACAATGTCACCTAGTGCCACATCCAAATCATTTTTGGGGTCAGCCACGTATGCCTCTGGTGTTTTTGCTGCTGCACGCTGACGTGTCTGTTGTGCAGCCATCTTGCGCACGGCCACTCTGCGTGATGCTGGTGTTACTGGTGTACGAGGTGTCTTTCGTGCTGCTGGTGTTGTTGCCGGTGTTCTATTGTATCCTGTCATGTAACGCGGAGTAGATTGCATAGGTTGTGGAGCCGGAGCCTTGAGTACATCTGCAGATGATCGTTTCACCAGATTAGCAGCCTTTCTGCCACGTTCTTTCAACATGCCTTCTGCCGAGGAATTCAATATATCAAATGTATCTCCCAGAGGACCAATCAATCTCAAGAGCTCGGCTTTTTTGGCTGCTGCTTCTGTTTGTAACTGCGACCACTTGTTGGCAAATTGTTCCAGACATTCTACCACACGTCTATCATCCATCAAATTCTCTGCCACCTGTTTAGCCTCGTCCATCAGATCATTGATTTTGGGCTCATAGTAGCGGTAGCGGGTATCTAAATCAATCAAAAGTGCCTGAAGATCGGAACGACTGTAGTTACCATCCACAATTCTTGCTTCATCGGGCGATGCACGGGCAACAACTTCAGCCAAGGCCAACAGCAACACCTCAAGTTCTTCAGAGACCGTCAGGAAACCTTCCATCTTTTCAGCTTCTGCAATGGCCTTGCGTTTGGTTTTTAATAAATCTGCTAATCCACGGACTGCTGCAGTGATTTCGGCACGTTGACCAGTAAAGATATCATCGTCGTTACTGTTGGCAGAGATCATGGTATCAAGCTCATCAATAGAGGGGTATAAGTTTGCGTCAATGTCACGTTCCAAAATAGACAGCTCAGCCTTTGCAGATGCCAGACGATGCTCGGTGGGGAAAGAGGTGAGAGGACAGCTCAGCACCGTCATCAGATCACGGTTTTCAATGCCATCATCGAGCGGTTGGGTGTTGCGACAGATACGCACCACATTCACACGATCCTTCATATCACCCACATGCTGAAGGATGGCCTTGACTTTGCGTGCAATTTCCACACCACGTTTAGAATTCTCCACAAGTCCCTTTGCTTGAGCATGCTGGTGTTTAAGAGCAGCCCATTGATCCAGGATGTGTTTTTCACGTTCCTTGACAGACTCCCTCACTTTGTTTCTGTCCAGACTCAGTTCACACAGATCAAGAGGATGTCCGTCCTTTGTAGCAAAGATGCGTGGCTCCATGACCTCAAAGGCTTGGATAGTGGGACGCATCTCAATCATCTTTTGCTCCAAACTATCCAGCTCGTCCATCAGCTCCTCCTCTTCATTCATACACACATCAGTTGGCAATTGAGAGATGGCATTGGCACAATGATCCATCCAGGTTTGTAAATCTTGAGCTGCCTTGGCGTGAATCTGAATCTTGCGCACGAACACGGCTTGCTTCTTTTCCAACTGCAAGGTGCTTACCAACTGATCAATACTGGCCTTGATACGTTGAAGAGGTTCCATCACAGACGCCGTCTCATATCCCTCCGTTTCCAAGTTATTTGCAACCGTTTTCAACTGACCCAATTGCTGTTGGAGCTTTTGAACATCGGTTTCAGAGCCTGCTGTACCGGATTGGATGGCTTGATACAACTTTTGGACTTCGGCCAAGGTAGCGTCGGAAGCGAATTCAGTTTCACCCACCTCGGTCATGCGTCGACCCACTTTCTCCTTTTGAATCTGTACCTGATTTAACAGTCGATCTGTACTGCTCAAGAAGGCACTAAATGCCACCGCTTTACTCGCATTTGTACGCAAAACCTTGAGATTGTTGGCAGCTGCGTTGAGTTTACTGAGGAGCATGGCATGTCGATCCCTGGCGCAAGAGTAGTTTGCGGTCTGCAATGGGTCCTCTTTGGTATCATGAAGACGGATAGCCTCTCCAATCTCGTTTAATACAGTGCGTGCCTTATCCAGCTTGGTTTGGATGATTTCTAAATCAGGTTCTGTCCACCCAGCCTTGGCAAGCTGTGATATTTCTTCGTTCAACCCAGAGAGCATCTCACCCTCCACCATACTGAGTCGACGTTGACGATTATACCACTGACGTACTGTCTCTGCAAAATCGCCCAAATCTTTGATTTCCTCGCTCAACTGGTTCCAATCATGCTCGAGAGAGTGCTGTGTGCTTTCAAGTTCATCCAGATTTTCAATTTTGGAAGGCTCAATCAGGTTGAAATGGGAACATAACTGATTGTAAAGCGATTGCTGCTGTTTAAACGAGGCTGTAATGTTGGCGAGCGACTGATTCAGCATATCATAACGACCCTTATCCTGCTCTTCTGACTGGCCCGTCATAAAACCACAGGTCTGCTTTAAGCTTGGGAAAGAGTGTCTTGTTTCGCTCATAAAGGCACGCAATGCACGAGCGTTTTCAGAGTAAGTATTGCCGTCCTCCATCTTTTTGCGCATGGTCTCCAGATCAAGACCCTCCTCCTCCAATATTTGCTGCAATCGATCAAACCTTTCCTCAAGCTGGTGCGAGATATCCTCCATTCCTTCTCTGTCTATAGAGTCTGCCTTGAGTTTCTTGACGGTTTCAAGCAGAAGCTGGATGCGGGTGAGTAAATCGACAACCTCATTTTCCTTTCCATTCTTTAACTTGTGAAGGAGAGCCTCACGCTCTCGCTCCAATCGATGCAAATCATCCAGTGTCAATGTATCCTGCTCACTGATTTCTGCTCTTGCCTTGCGAACACTTTTGACACGTTCCTCTGCCCAGTCACTGAGGCGGTTAGCATCATCCATATGCTCCTTTGCGCGACGATGTAGCTGTAGAATGTTTCTGAATGAAAAAAGCCGCTGGTCCAAATCCTCACTGAGGGAAATTAAATCATCTCTCTTTTGAGACACCACATCACTGATCTCTTGGTTCGCCACTGTGTTGGATTCACTGTCGATGGCAAGACCAGGTACAGGATAGGGTATTCGGCTTGCAACAGCGGTGACGAGCTGGACCACTCGCTCATGCATAGTTTGAACACGTGCTGTCATATCACGATCATTATCCCCAGGCTGCGCTTTTGACTCTGCCTCAGACAAGTCCATCTGTAGCAAAGCAATGTCATCAATGACCATTTCAGTTTGGTATAAAAAGTCCATCATATTCAAACGCTGCTCCACAACATTACGCGAAAATGCCATGCGCTTCATCAAGTCCTCAAAAAACTGCTCACAGGTACCTTGTTTGTCCTCCAAATGTGCAGGAAGTTCAACAGTGGATGTATTATCGAGGTCTTGAAAGCTGTCGACGGTTTTTGTAAACTGGCCCTGATCAAACTCTGCCATTTTACGTTCAAGTGTCAATAGCTGCTGCACAATTGTTTCCTTTTGTTTTTCCTTTGCCATGAGGTAATCCCGCTTTCCAAGCTGGGTGGATTGGAGATACTGCTCATCTGGGGTCCATCGTGCACTTGAGCCCAAAAACTCGTCGACCTGAGCATCTGTTTCCTTGAGCCATGCCATGGCCTTGGCATACTCCTCCTCCCAAGCCACACGCTGGGTCAATAGCTGCAACTCGACGCTCTTTTTACTTTGCGATATTGTGAGCTTATCCAACTGAGTGAGTGTTTTCAAAGTGATTTCGATGGTGGTGGTATCGGCAGGACTGAGATCTTTATCTGCTCTACTGGAGCCTGTCAGTGTTTTAACATGTGTTCTCAAGCGCGTCATATCCTCCTTGTCAAACTGCTCAATCTCTTTCCCCAACACAGAGTGTTTTGCATTCAAGGATTCGACAAGTTCGCGTGTAGCTGGGACGTCATCAGAGGCAAGTGCTTCGGGTATAGTGATACTCTCCAGTTGTTCAATACGGCAGTCAATCCATTCCCCAATTCGCTGTGCTTCTGCAAACCAAATGCGCACTTCTTCGACCCAAGTCTGTACAAGTTGATTTTTCTTTGCGATCAAATCAAATTTGTGGCGATATGCTGGATCCACTTTAGAAGCAAGCACAAGTTGCTTTTGATTGTCCTCGTCATCGTCATTATCAACCCCGCTATCAATATTATTTTTATCATCATCATCATCGTCACTGGGTTTATCTTGCAGCAGTAACAAATCACCAAAATTCTGCTCCAATGTCGTCACCATTGCAGATGTTTTATCCATACGACTTTCCAGTTCTTCGATATCGTTGTTTGTGGTGATGGTCTTGACCATACGGTTCTGTACCTGATCCAGCTCAAGACGAATCGAAGCGCACATGCGAGCAAATGCATAACCTCTTCTAAATTGAGCAAGCGTCAGTTGTGCAAAATCGAGCTCGGAGGAGACGGTGTTGTTGAGTTGAGACAGCTGATGTAAGCGCATGTCGACTTTGGGGTGCTCTCTCCAGCCTATCGGCAGTTGCTCGTCTGCGTACTGCTGTAATAAATGAAACTCGCCATCCACAAGCGTTTGAAATTCAGACTGTAGTTGTTTGAAATTACGATCATAAGTGGCATAGTCTTCTTCGCCTGCTTGGAGTGGATGTAATACACGTGTTTCGTTTTCCGAAAACGTCGTTGAGGTATCCTCTAAAAAGTCCAAGGAATCCGACGTCACCGATGTGGGTATGGATGCAGTGGTGTAGTTGGTGGATCGGGTGGGTATAATCAGCCCCATTCGATGCTGTACACTGTTGAATTTGTCCATCAGGAGCGAGCACCGTGACTCAAACTCCTGTAGTTCCGTGGGTACCTCGGACCCATCACTGTACCGCATGACGGTTGTCTTTGTGATGCGTAATTGCTGCATTGTGAAAGTCGAGGTCATTGTAGTGTTGCTAAATGGCTCATCGACGGCGTCATCTGAGGTGCATGTTGATGGGGTTGAGGACGATGAAATGATGGAGGGTGCGGAATGAAGTTCCGACTGAAAACGTGAAATATCGACTAAACGTTGGTTTCTTTGTTCTTCCGACGGAGACTTGAGGTGAGGCAAAAGCTGAAAGAGCAGACACAGGATGGATTGTTTATCTAAAAACGGGTTGTTCGGACGGTCTGGATCCAATAAAAGTGGAATGTCGAAGGTATCGTGTGCGATTTGGAATGTTGTTTGCAAGGTCGCATAATGATCGTGATCAATCAGGTACGTATGCAGGTCGGGCACCAGCGTAGGATAATGGAAATGAATACAAGAAAGGAAATAGGCACCGTCCCAAGATGCAAGGTCATCGTCAAGCGGTGCTAATAGAGACGCGTTTATATAATCTGATAGTACAAAAGATAGCCAGGAAACTACACTTGCTTCTACATCTTTTAATTGACTGGGTATAAAATGTGGTTGTATCTAATAAAATAATATTTTAGATTTTTCTATTTTAAATTTTTTACAATAAAATAATAAATATTTACATGCGATGTAAATGAAAGTTCTGTTTGTTGAATTAAATAGTTTTTAATCATAAAGGCTTGGTGCTGCGTTTGAATAAAGCCTAGCAGTGCCATGATATCACTCTCACTGCTATAAGCTGTGATATCACATTCTATAGGCAAAGGCGTAGCTTCTAATAAGGTTTGAATGCTACTGCTCTCTTTTTGTTCTTGTTCTTCTTGTAGTTCAAAGTCAAACAGCTTCTGCAACAGCAGTGATAGTGCTTTGGGCTCTAGTAGTTCTTCAAGACTAGAGATCTGATGGTGAAGATTAACCCAATTGAATAAAACAGTGCAACATAATGAAGAACCAAGTTTAGTTGCCATTATTATTATTATTATTTATAAAAAGGATCAATATAAATAAAAATATATTTATATATGAAAAAAAAAGGGGTTGGAAATATATATGTAAAATAAAAAAAAATAAAAAAAATTGGCTGTTAAAAGGGGTAAAGGGCTCCACTATTCTTTTTGCAGATGGAAATAAAACTTCTTCAAAATGATAATTACTTTGTGCGACGACCCACGTTCTCAATCTCATCCCATAGGCTTATTTCACGCCACTTCCGAACCGAAAACAGTACATGTGAAATTAGTCTATTTCACTCACACAGCAGGTGTGACGTAGCCTATGTGCTGCCAAGTTGTTGGAATATCATCACTCTTCATATTTAGTGATTGTCCGGCTATCATGTCCGATAACAGTCCGGAGCCTATCATTATTATTATGCAAAAAACCTGTTCTTTTGTCGCATTTAACAAAGAAAATTCGTATTTCATTGTAAATGACAGGTTCAGCATGTTTTCTTTAAAAATAGTATTCTTTCAGAGAAGAATCAAATCATCTTTTATTGTTAAATAAATAAATTAATTAAATATCTTTGTTTATTGCTATCATTTTTAATAAATGAAAAAGAAGATTCGACATGTGTAAACGGAAAATTTAAAAACACCAGGTTTATTACTAAATTGAAATTAAAGTAAAGTCGGTTTTACATCAACTTGAATGGTAGGATAGTATTGTGATGCTTTAAAATCACTACATCACTATATCTAGACGAGTGGTAATATTGTTTTCATTACTCCCAAATCAAGTGTTGGTATCACTATATATATATATACCAGCTTTTCCAATATTCGTGTTTGTTAACAGAGTGATGTATCGATAGACTTTTTAAAAAGTGCTTGGATATGGTCCCTTATTATATTCAACAATAGTTATTCGATATGAGGTCCCAAATATAAAGAAAAATAGCCTCAAGTCGGGAGACGGATTCATGTATGATTTCAAGTTCTTCAAAACCGGTTTCAAAACTTTGAATTTCCAGGTTGATAAGAACTAATGTGTCTTTAAAAGTATCAACAAGTTTGTGCTTAAAACTAGGTTGGATATTTGGATAGAAAACGCCTACGAATTAATATATCCCTGTGGGAATATAGATATGGCTTTGACGCTTTCATAGTGAGATATAAACGTATAGATTCCGGTATATATTTTAGATGAAGGACTTCATTAAATTAGATAGAACAGAAATGATATAATAGAAAGTAGATACTTTGGAAAGTTTAATTAAAATAAATTCTACCTCCTTCGATAGTTTATTACAATACAGATTTCTATGCTTTAAATACAAAATTTCTTATTGAGTTACAAGTTAAAATAAAGTCAGGAAGGGCATTGCTTGCGTTTTCAGTAGCGTATTTGAATGGCATAACAAATTTATGTTGGAGAATAGAATTAGTTTGCATTAAGTGTAAACTTCTAAAACCAACCTCTCGATATTTATACCAATGTATTTCATTTTTACATATTATGAGTATGGTTTGCCTGTAACCGCAAAAATAATCAGCATAGGTAAACTTGACAAGATCCATATTCTCCAATTTCCATGTATATAAATGCCGAGAGATATCCAAGTAGTTAATTTGACATCTGCCTTGATCCAATACTTTAACCAAACCATCACATAGTACGGTCGTATTAAGAGATAGCTTCTTCAACTTTTTGTCTAATTTATTAAACAAAGGCAGCCATCCCAATTCGTTTAATTTGTCATTTTCCTTGATTCCATTGTGTTTATATTCAGTACACTGCGTGTTGTTTCCTCGGTGTCTGGTGTAATGATAATAAAAGTAAATGAGCATGTTACTATTGAAGCTGCTGGTTTAATGTTATAATGAAAGCCAGAGTTGGTAAATTCTTTCCAAGTAATTGCAAGTGATTTAAGCCGAGGCAAGCAATCATGCAAGACTTCAAGACTGAACAAGGAACCAACAAAGTTGTTTAAAACCAAAGTTGTCAGGGCGGGTGCATTTTTGAAGATACAAATATGATTACTTTGAATATCCGTCTCAAGTCTTGCCAAGTTGGGACATTCGCCTGAGGAGAGGATTATTATGAGTGGATCCATCCAACGATAAGTCTATTATTTCTTTGATCTTGTTCTTCCATGGATAATCCGATCCATCTTGAAAACTTTGTGGTTTGGGCGAAAAGCCAAGATAAAATAGCGTCTTTAGATTTGATAAAGATAAAATCATTGCATTTAAGCCCTCGTTGAAATCATTCAAGTCGAGTAATAGGTGCTTTACTTTGTCGACTATGCTTGGTTTTTCTTGTATTTTGTCAGCAAGTATTTCTAGGTTCTCTTGAGAGTGTATGGCCACTGTGTCATATAACGAGTATTGCTCTATTGTTTCTTTCCATTGTCGACATGCAAGCATACATTCGACTTTTTCCTGTTGATGTAAATGGAAGAAGATCTCTTGTAAAATTTCTGTTGGTAATGTGATCATTAGAAGAATTAAAAAATAAAAATTTGAGAATATCTTTACATGCACTGCACTTTCACTGCAAACTAAGTTAGAATGAAAATGAAAAGATCCAACATGAGTTTGATTGTTCATAATTATGGTGTGGAATAATGAAAAAGGTTTTATTAAAAAAAAAAAAAGATTTAAGCTGTAAATGTCACTTGATGAATTGAATTACAAGATAAAGTAAAATTAGGCTCGGTTTTCGTTTCAGTCCAAGATTTGAATGGTATATAAAGTAACCTCGGATGGCCAATTGTAGACAAACTATAGCCTATGCTTCTGATATGTTTGTTTTTATATGTATAATAGCGCTGCTCACCATTACAATTCGTTAATATCGTTGTACAGGCAGAGCTGGAAGTATCCGCAAAATAGAAATTGAGAACGTCCAAGTTTGCCAAATCCAAAGTGTTTTCGGGTATATAGCAGTATTTTAATTTTAATTTGTATAGCTTTTGAAAATGCTGAGAGATAAAAGTATCCACATGCTTGCGTAGTATCACTGAATGAAGAGATAGCGTTTCAATGCCATACGAATTGGTACAATCCAGGTCAGCAGTGAAGCAGATCGAACGAAATGATAGTGTTTTTAGAGATGATGGGGAGTTGTCAAGAAGATCATTGAGCTTAATGTCTATACCATTATCTTTACCGCTCAGTTTTAACTTTCTAAGCACTCTAAACTTCTTTAGCCAGGCAAATCCCTTATGAACCAAAACTTTTGTAAGTTTAAATTCAAATACTTGAATGTAATCGGTTTGTAATGATTGCGCTATATTCATCAATGCCCCAAGTCGAAGATGGTCCAATTCTAAACGATTGATTTGGCAGCTAGATTGATCCAACAATTCAAAGACACCGTCGGTATATGCAGACTCGCTAATGTATAATTTCTTTAGACCTGGTCCCACATTGTTGAACAAAGGAAGCCACCCATCTTCAGCTAGGGTATTTGAATCCTTGCTATTCCGACAGCCACCTTTAGTAACGTTGCATGATAATGTAGATAAACTTGGATATTTTTTGCAGATGTATTTCAATAGATTAAGGTTTGCTTTTAGTGTATTTTCTTTGGCATGAACACCAGACCTAAATGAGCATTCCGTTACCGAGGATACAGGAGTAATATTCTCTTTATCAAATAAATCAACGTTGCGAAATTCTCCACTTTGAACTGAAAATGATTTAAGATGAGGTAGACCATCATGCAAACTCTCGAGTTGATCAAGGCTGGCTTCAAAAAACTTGAAATGCAAATTGGTTAAAAAGGGCATGTGTCTAAAAAGGAGAATAAACTCTTTTCGAAAAGATACTTTAAGTGTTGTTATGTTTACGAGTTCGCTGCAGGAAATTATATCGAAAGTTGGCCCATCTCTTGAAAAGTCTACCAGCTCTTTGATGCTCTTCTTCCACGGATAAACCACTTCCTTGACGCTAGATGATGTCGTAGATGCATAGCAAAGGTAATGCAGCACTTTTATGTTTGGCAATAATGATAGTAGTTTGTTCAATTTGGCTCTAAAAGTATGATCCATGAAACCGACCACCAATAGCTCTACTTTTTTTCCAAGACTGGGAGTTTCTTGTATGTTCCAAAGTATTTCATTTAAGCTCTGCTCCGTCTCTATCAACAAGGTCTGGTATAGTACACCCTGTTGAATTATTTCGTTCCAATGACGACACACAAGCATGCATTCAACTTTATCGTGTTGTTGTAGATGAGAAAGAATCGCCTCTAAGATTTCTGTGGGAAACATTCTCCTTATAAGGCAAATTTGTGAAAAAAACGACGAAAAAGAGCATAATAATAATAATAATAATAATAAAAAAGCTAAATCAATAAAATTAAAAAATTTTGCTGCGGCACTTTTCCAATTGAAGAATTCTTATATGGGTTAGACGTGTGAATTCGTATAATTTATTTATTATGAAGAAAACATGAAGTTTGGTATAGAATCGTAAAAAAAATAAAATGTAGTATTAAAGTATGATATGAACGTACAAAAATATATAAAAAATAATAAAACATGAATATATGCAAATAACATGAAATATATGTAGAAAAAGGAGCTTAGTTCTTTTGAACCTTGTTTGCGTCTTTCTCTTCTTCTAATGTTCTGGGGATGTCTACTACAACTTCATCGTGCTCAATTGCTTCTTCTTTTGCAAGAGCGGCGGCCTTGGATGCCTTGGCTTCTTTGATCTTGTTATGAAGAATTGGGTTGTGTTTGATAAAGAGGGAACAAATGAAGGCTGTGGTAAAGGACGATCAATAAACATTGAAATCAATATAAGTGTGTTGTGTATAGTTTACCTAAACCGGCCATTGGAATAAGGACATACCAAAGAAGTTTAAGAGCTTGCACATAAACTTCTAAAGTAACTGCAAGATATTCTTGAGGAAGGCCATGGTGGACATATTCAGATGATTCGATCACCTTCATGGCTTCTTCATAAGGAATCACCAGTGGTAAATCCTGGGTAAGAGAAGAGTTCAATACGGCAGAAGAAATGGCTGATATATAGCGAAAAGTTGAAAAGAGTTAATATGATTGTGCCTTGAAGAAAAACAAATGAATACTGCTTACCAATACCAAGAGCACCACCCAAAATACGTGAGAAATTACCCAGACCAGTTACAACAGCTAAGGTTTTGCCAAAAAAAAAAAGTAAATAATGACTGTCGTTATTTTTTAAAAAAAAAATTGATTAAGTACCAATATCTTTAGGATCAACTGAAGCTTGAAGTGCAATAATTGCAGTAGAAAAGATACATCCAAGACCTTTATGCGTTGAATTCAGTTAGTATACATGATACTGTTTTACAAGAATTTAATAAAAACTTACCAGCACCACCAATGACAGTAGTACCATAAATTTCTAAAGGTGTTTTAGTAGTTGGTTAGCTTTAAATTTTAAGTCTTTGTAATGTAATCTAACGTACGTGAGAAAGGTGTCGTTTGATCGAACAAACTAATAAGACCAACACACAAGGTTAAAAGAGCAACACCAACAACAATGCTATTTTTAACAAAATTATTAGTTTAGAGCCATGTTTCACTAAAACCTTAAGTGTTGGTAGAAATCCTTACAGTGGCTTATAAATACCGGTTTTACTGATGCCAATACCAGACAGAGTGGAAAGAGTACACAAAACCATTTGCATGGGAATAAGTCTAATACCTGACCATGTAGCAGAATCATTACGAACAACCTGGAAATAAATAGGAAGATAATAAACAATAGAAAAGAAGGCAATACCAAAGAACCAGTTGGTTAATAGAACGCTAACAACAGATCTGTTCTTGAACAATCTTGGAGGCATCAAAGGTTCCTTTGCAAATTTCTTCTCGACTATAACCAAAAGACCAATCATGAGAATCGATAACACTAATGGGGCGATGACAGCGGCTGACTTCCAAGGAAAGGTCTGGCCACCGAAATTCAGAGCCAATAAAAATAAGGTGGCAAAAGCCAGAACAATAACGGTGCCTGTGTCACAAAGTCAGTCATGATGTATCATCAGAAGTTTTGTCACATGTCTTTTTTCTTTACCTGCATAGTCAACCTTCTTCAATTTTTCCGAGAGCTTGCCTTTGGGTGCAGGTATTCTTAAGAAAACGACCAAAATTGCCAAAGCAAGAGCACCAATAGGTAAACTATTTTGATGGAAATAAAGGTTAGCTAAAACCTTTTCATTAATTACGTTTGGATGTGTCATTGTAAGACCGCTTACTTAATATAAAAGTTCCATCTCCACGTAACGTAATCCGAGAAGCTGCCCTGGATAGGACAAAAAAATGCCATTTTTTAATATCATGTTTGTTTTGTTTTGTATTTCTTTATGTACTAATCAGGACATTACTTACACCAATCAATGGACCAAACACACTAGACAAAGCAAACACTGAATTGATAATACTATAATAATAAGTTTTAGTAAAAGCAAAAAGATCAATTGAATTCGGCTTTTTTACCCTTGATAACTACCGCGCTTTTCAAGTGGTACC
>VCJH01003069.1:4986-25577 GCA_024140565.1 Backusella australiensis | reverse complement strand
TAAAATTTTTTTTTTTTTTTTTTTTTTTTTTCAAGGGATCAGAATATTACTTTATTAGGTTCATTTTTAAGTTGAAATAAACCAACTAAAAAAATCTTTTCTTGCTATTTTTTTGTGCTTACCATTGAAAAGATACCGGCTCCTCCTATACCTGAGATTGCACGACAAACGATAAGCATGATTATACTCTAAATACAAATATTAGATTCGAGTTTTCTGTTATCATATTGATACTTACTTGTGCAGCTCCGCAAAGTACTGATCCGATCAAAAATAAGACCAATCCGAAGAGTACGATGATTTTGCGTCCAAAAATGTCAGAAAATTTTGAAAATAATGGCTCTGTTATAAAAATAGTAAATTGATTATTTGATTAGAAATCAAATTTTTAGATGAAAACATACGGAATGCATCAAAAGTAAGAATATATGCTGTAGCAACCCAAGCGACAATAGACATCTTGTTGAATTCTGATCCAATGCGAGGTAGAGTGGTTGATACAATTGTACTAGTAGTTAAAAAAATATAGAGTAGAGTTTAGATAAACAGAATCAGATTATGAACTATAAATGAAAAAAGACGTTACCCATCAAGAGCAGCTAAAAAGAGTGACAATTGGAGACCTATAAATGTCAAGATACGGGCTCTTGCCTCTTTCTTTTTAGCCTTTTGTTGTTCCTCTTCACTCAATTGAGGTTCAGAAGTTTTTTCATTATTCTCAACAGGATCCTGAGTCTTTTCCGTAGCAGTGGCAATTGATTCAACGATGGATGGCTCTCTGTGATCTGGTTGTGGTTCAACCGGGTGATCTAGAGTTGAAGTGGAAGAAGTTTGACTCTTTTCCATTATGTTTTTCTTTGTGTTTGTTATAAAACTTTTACAGAAAAGAAAAAAATTACTCAAAAATATTAATTCTATATTTTTATATGTTTTCAAAGTGTCTAAATGATTGGATAGCTCTTGTTCAACTTCAGAATCTCTTTCTTTTTTAGAGTAACGTGAGGATTAATTAAAACCCGAAGAAGAAGATCTCGGCCACGGAGGAAAAATAATAAATAAAGTATGTTTGTTTTTATTATTTTAAAAGGTTAAATAAATAAATATATATATATAATTTTATAATCTAGCTCTAGCACCAGCTTCCTTCTCTTCCTTTTCAGCAGCATCACGTAATACACGACGAAGGATCTTTCCAGAAGGATTCTTAGGGATGGCATCAATGAATCTGACACTGCGGACCTGCTTGTAAGGGACAACCTGATCTGCAACGTATTTCATTATTTCAGCAGCGGTTGTTTCTGAAGGTTGGACTCCGCTATTTAATGTAATGTAGGCTCGTGGTAATTCCGTTGCCTGGGCACTATCGTAAACACCAACTACCGCACAGTCGGCAACCAATGGAGACTGTAAAAGGATACCTTCAAGCTCGGCTGGGGGAACTTGGAAACCCTTATATTTAATAAGCTCTTTAATGCGATCAACGATGTAAAAGTGCTCGTCTTTATCAACCACGACAACATCGCCTGTGTGGAAATATCCCTCAGCATCGATGCATTCAGCTGTTGCTTCAGGATTATTGATGTAACCCTAAATATGGAAATTAAATGCGGATTAAAATTTAAGGTTTTTGGATTTGACGAATGTTCTTTTTTACCTTCATGATATTGGGGCCCTTTAGCCACAATTCTCCACGTTCACCTTGAGGAACCTCTAAATCAATATAATTAAAATATAAAAACATTGAGATAACGTGTTCTTCGATTTTCCCTCGATCATTCTGTGTAAAGTATTACCCTTTCCGTTTTCATCCACCACCTTTGCGAGCATGTTGGGTAAAAGAACACCAGTTGATCCTATAATTGTTATTATATACATATATAAATAATATTAGTTTATCTGATTTATTTTCTCTTTCTTCCTCTTTTATTTTTATTGTTTTTAAAAATAAACAGTAAGGCATGTCATTTTACTTACCATCGATAGTACGATCAGTTGGCTCAACAATAGCAGAAGGAGAAGTTTCAGTAAGACCATAACCTTGCTTAATAGTCAAGTTTGGCAAACGATCCTTAACGGCTCTACTAAGATCGCCACTAAGAGGAGCAGCACCCGAAATTGAGATTCTTAAAGTGCTCAAGTCGTATTTTGAAATAATTTCATGTTTAGCAAGCAAAACAAAGATAGGTGGTACAAGACTTGCGAATGTGATTTTCTGATTCTGCACTGTCTCACAAAACTTGACCAAATCGAAACGAGGCAAAATATATACGGGAATTCCCCAATATAATGCAGAATGGAGAATATTGGTCAAACCGAAAATATGGAAAAGTGGCAACACACCAATCATGCGATCAACATTGGGATCAATAAATTTTTCGTCAAAAGAGGTATACTGGAGGGTATTAGCAGTAATGTTGGCATGTCTATCATAAAAACAATATATTAACATACCACTTTTTTAAAGAAAAAATAAATGAATAAAGTACTTACGTTGTCATGACACCTTTACTCTTTCCTGTTGTGCCAGATGAAAAACAAAGATAGGCGACCTTTTCTTTTGCTTCTTGGGCGCTTACGTCGACCGGAACAGCCTTACGACCGTTCATCAAATCGGTAAAAGGACGAATGTCACCGATAGGCTTATCACCAAGTAGGAAAATGTTCTTTCTCAAGACACCAGCATTTGCACCAGCAGCCAAAGCAGTCTCAAGGTTGTCTTCATGGCAAATAATCACCTTTGCCTTTGTTGCTTCCAATTGATAGGTCAATTCATTTTCATTGTAATTAGGATTGGCTGTTGTAGTTGCTCCACCTAATTTTTTTTAAAACAGCGATTATTATGTAAGACTTAACCCATAAAAAATAATATTTAAACTTACCAGCAGCAACAGCAGCAAGAAGAGGAATAGAGTAATTATACTAGAAATATGTTGAAAATATGTTAATTGTATATTGTTCCATGTATATATCGCCCTTTTGGCTTAAACCAAAGAATATAACCTCGACTTTTTTGTTTTGTTTTTGCATACCTGATTATGAGAGTATAAAGCGAGTATATCGTCCTTTTGAAAACCGCAAATATCCTGTAAGCCACCAGCTAACTTGAGTATGCTCTCCTTAAGCTGACCGTAGGTAAGATAGTTATCAAGATTCAAAGCATCAATCAAGATTTTCTTATCCTCGGAAACGTTGTTCTTGTTAGAGAAGATGAACTGAATAATGCCAGTTCCAGGCTCAACAATATCAGGGTATTTTGATGCATAAACCATTTTATAAAATGTTCTTGTTTTGAAAAAATAAAACAAAAAAAAAAGAAAGTGAAGTATTCTAAAAGTGCCGAACTAGTATTTATACTATGATGCTAATAGAGATGTACCACTTTAAATGTCAGTAGCGGACTTCGTCTTTAAATCTCAGGATCCAATTGATGCTTGCTAATGGTACTTTTTTTCCATCATAAATGTGGAGTAAATGGCGTCGAAATTAATTACGAAGCTTATTTCCAAGACTATATTCCAAAAAAAAAAGACTGTAAAAGAACAGCAAAGTCTACAAACACTTTTTAAAACCTCAAAAGAAGTGAGAGAGTAAATGTCACTAATAAAGAGACTATATTCACGAACCTATCATTTTACCCACGGGAAATTTATAATTTTGCTTAGTAGTAGGTATTTTTTGTATACTTTATTAAAGGTCATCATTGGATGTAGAAATAACTTTAATATCCTGGCTGGGTTTTTGTCTCAATATGATGATAGATTTCTCTCGTTGTCTCTATCTGTTTTGGAAATTAGAGACGCATTACGATTATTAGATCGATGATTTGAAATTTGAATATTCATTATCAAAAAAAAAATGGCTTAAAGAGTACCAGAGTGAAATATCGACTATATAAATAGTATATCAGATCAAAGCTTGAGTAGCATAGTTATTATCATGAAAGCATGACCATTTTCAACCAAAATACATATTTGTGAAATATTGGTGTTTTCCAGGAAAATCTGTAAGCAGATATATAATTTAACCGTGGGACCTTTCTTTAAAAGACCGCTTGATGCATTTTCCAACATGCAAATATATAAAGAACTTCTTTATCAAGGACTTATAGAAAGAATTTGACTGCTAGTGATTAATAAATATGATTGAATTTTTGTATATATAAACAAGAATTATAGAAAGACTCTTATTCCACCATTTAAGTAATATAACCTACTATGGACTATCTGTAAATATCACGTTAAATATTTTCCAATAAAATGACCCATGTTATGTATTACTAAAAGCCCGTATTGTCGATTCATATAATTTTTCACATTGGCTATCATTCTTGCTTATTTCACTATTTGTATTCTTTAAATATCAATAGTCGCTGAATATTTTGATCTACTCCACAAATCATATTCTTTTATAGATTTATAAGCACATTTCCTGGTTCCCATGTTGCACTATCCTATTTTAACTTACACATTGACCTCAGATCGCATGTGTTTTGAATTAAATCGATACTTATCTGTTTTCTTTAAAAAAAATAGTACTGTGTAAACTAAAGATCATTTGAAATCTTAACAACGATAAATGGTTACATACACCCTTCCGTTGGGTTAAAATGAGTTGACTTGGTAATTTCCCTTCAAGTTTTTCAATCCATTAATTGTCTTCACTGTAAATAGTAATACACTTGAAGGATGTTAGTGTAGTATCTAAGCAATGTATGAGTCGAATGTATTGACTTAATGCATTACTGTTAGTAGTGATAGAGGGTCATTGCTTTTAGTGTCCACATTTTTTTTTTCACTCAATCATGGTCACTAAATTATGTAAACTTCTCTGATCCGCGTCGAAGTTTGATCAGTTATCTTAGAATAGTAAGAAGATAATATATAGTTACACCAATGTTCACCATTTTATTTTCAATAGATAACTTTAACCAAAACAGGGGTAAGAATTGCTAACTGCGTTCAGAGATGATTGTCTGTCCATTTATTTGGACGATTCTTCAAAAATATGGAAGGGCTATTTGTTTTTTTTTTATGTATTTGAACAAACTGGCCCCGGATTTATGGAAGTGATGATAAAATATATTCTCTTGCTTTATTTTCTGCTTTTCTATACCTGTGCTCATTTAGTTTTGACAAGCAGTTTGAAAATAGCTTGCGCCTGCATCGGGCGTCCGGGGCACAGGTTTTGTTAATTGGCTCACATTCAGACCCAGAACGTAACTTTAATTATTTTATATCTTTATGAAAATTATGAATTGATATTACTCTATCATAGTGTACTCTATATATCTATAATTTGATATATAAAAGGACACAAATAATGGCTATAAGAATATGCAAAAATATAAGTAGGTTTGGTATAAATATTCAACTGAAAAGTAACAGAATACATCCACCTATTACTCAAGTGCCCAAAAAATAATATGTGTATGAAAGCAATAAAATAGAAAGGAAGTTGTTTGAATATTTACAAAATTCTATTTTTCATCATTTATTCTTAAATTTAGGTTTAAAGTTTATAAGCGTAGCCAATTTACAACTTGGCCTGTACATTGACTTCAGTCATCAACAAGTCGTGTAATTCGTCACAAGCATCTTCAAGACACTGCTTGAATTGATAGGTACCGTTAATGTATTTCTTTCCGTCAACGACGAGATCCTTAACACTAGCACAGTTGAATTGAAGAGCGTTGTTCTTGATCATGTAAGCACAGCCAAAACCATCATCAGCAACTTGACCCCAACCATAACCATCGAAGTGCTCAGAAGAAAGTTGAGAGGAGGAGATGAACCAGTGAGAGGAGTAAGCAAAAGCAGGGTCGACAAACAAGTCAGGCTTCTTTTCACTAGCCTTCAAGCAGTTGCTCAAACCAAACATGTGGCGATCAACACCACGGTTGTTGACAGCTTCGGCCATGTATGCACCTTGGGACTTGAGAGCCTTACGGAAGGCGGCAATCTTTTGTTCATTACTAAGGCTGGGGTCTCCCATGGCCTTAACGAAGGCAACGGACTCAGTACTGACACTTCTACAAGTCTCGGTACGTCCGCGCTGGAACTTACGAGTCTGACCAGATTCGTAGGTGGGACGGCTGACACCGAACATCTTGTAGTAACCAAGTTGGATAGCCATCTGTACAAAGCCATCGGGAGAGCACTTGAACTTCTTGATCAAGTTCTTACCAAAGGACTTATAAGCAAGGACGGTCATTTCATGACGACCAACCAAGGCATCAAAGTCTTGCTCGGCGACAGCAACAGCCTGCTCAACATCCTTGTTGACAATGAAAACAAGCTCCTTGGGAGCAGGGATGTCCTTACGGACATTGTTGGAACCGTGCTTGATCAAGTTTCTAGCCAAACCATCACAGACATATTCATTCAAACGACAGGTGGCAGTACCATCCATGCAAGAGTGCTACAATGTGTCACACAATTGTATCTTTTAGTTTATGTCCTTATTTCCTAACCTGTTACTCTTTCCCCTTTATTATCTCTCCAGAATCTTACCTCACCGTTGAAGGCAGCTCTACCATTGTCAAAAACAATGAACTGAAGAGGCTTATCGAAGAAGCGATTGCGGCCATCACCGTGCCATGCAGCACGGCAGAGTTGGTCACGGGTAATAGGCTGCAAATCATCAAGACAAACAACGAAAGAAGCACTTTCAATCTTCTCCATAACTTCCTTGTTGTTGGGGTTGGCATTCAACAATAATTGGCGGAACTAAGATGTAATGTATTAATATATGCATATCGTATAGAAACATACACCCAATCTCCCCTTTTCTTTTTTCTTATAGTATTGCATGTTCCCTCGACTTACATCAGTCCACTTATCACGGTTCTCAGTGGTCATAGCACCAATGGCAAGACCCTTGATGTTTCCGGCCTGATCGATGACTCTTTGGAATTGTTGTTCGAGCTCCTTTGTGTTGAGTTGAACGCCGTTATGAACTGCATCGACGAAGTATAACTTGTTCTTACGGATAGCAATGATGTGAGTGTTCTTAACAGGGTCAAAAATTGTAGCAATATCGCTAGGCTTGTTAGCGACACGGCAGTTGTTGAACATATACTTGTAAGAATCCATACAGAGGGGTTCGCCCTTGGCATATTCAGGTTCAAGCTTGTTTTCAACAACCAGCTTCTTGAACTCAAGTGCGGCAGTGGTGATAGCAGCAGCACGCTGAGCGGGGAGCTTACGGTGTTTATCGTCCTTATAAGCAAAGAAGTAAGAGACATAAACAACAACAGGGTCACGGTAACCCATGTAAGCTTGGTCATTCCACCATTCTTCCATCCAGTTGACAATAGAAGGGTCATTAGCACGAGCTAAAAGACGCTTCTGCAATTCTTGGCCCAAACCACCAGGAGCAGCAAACTCTTTGGCAGCCTGCATGGTGCGCTTGAATTCCTCGTCACTGACGAGAGGGCGGACACTGCTGAGGTACTTTTGAAGAGTCTCGTTGAGATCAGGAACAGGCAATTTAGGCAAGTTGCGTTGGTAACGAAGCATAGGGCCGGGAGCACTAGGATCGACAGGAGTCTTTGGGTTCTTTATAATATGAGTTCGAAGTTAGTGGTTGCATTCTACATTGATGGTATAACTACTTACAGGAGCCATATTGTATTGTTATAAAATAAGTTAATAAAGAAAAAGATACAGAAAGAAGAATATAAACGAAGAAAAGAAGAAAAGAAGGAGAAAGCGGAGGTTGGAAATTAACTAAAATAGATTTTAGTTTGCGGGGGGTAAAGTTTTTGGAAAGTCTCCCTGTCAGCGTAATTAGTTTGTTACACCTATATCCGCTTTAGTGATTATTTAAGACAAATGCTATATTTTACAATTTTATATATTAAAAAGGTATTTCATAAAACAATATTTTTGTTATCGTGTGAAATCAGCGCCTCTTCGATTATCCTTTAGCTTCTTCTTCTGTTTGTTTGATCGTTTTTACTTCTTTATTTAAATAATAACTTTATCTTTTGTGGGGAATGAGATTCAAAGTAACACATGGCTTCAATTCTCGCTGATCAATCTTTTTTTTGTAATGCCATTTTTTGTGGGAATCAAAAGTGGTCGGGGTATCAATTTGCATTTATGACGCTATCTCTTCTTGCTCCTCGTCAGATTCGCTTTCTATCAACTTATTCTTTTCATCAGTTCCAATAGGATTAACACCGTCACTGACACTATTTCTATCTAATCGAGTTCGTAATTGCTTAGCGTAGCCATATTCACGATAAATACACTCGATCGCATTTTTAACACCATTCTCCTAGTTGCATAGCAAACAGTTATAACACAAATTTATCAAATACAGAATCAATGCGAGAAAGATGAGAAAGGGAAAAAGTTAGTAAAACGATTAATAATATTATTATGTCTAAATTAAACGATTTACCTGTCTAATACTTTTTCCTGCTGTTTCTGCCTTTTTAATCATAATCTTATTTTGTGTAATTGTGATCAGAGCTTCACAAAGCTTATCTTTAGTTAGTTTTGGAAGACATAGTCCAACCTGAAGTTCTTCTACTCGTTGACCCCAGAACCTTTGATCGCCAAAAAAAGGTTTAATAACAGTAGGTAAGCCTGCTCTAAGACCAGCAGCCGTTGTACCTGCACCACCATGGTGCAACACACCCTGTATTTTTGGGAACAGCCAGTCATGAGGTACAGAATCACATTGATAAATGGTTTCCGGGTGTAGTTTAAGAATATCATCACTTGTTTTATCTAATGGCTCGTCCTTATCATCATCCATTCGAGAGGACCACCCTTTACAAATGATTGCCCTTACATTGGCTTTCAAAACAGCTTCTACGATAGTACGTGTTACTTCTACAGCATCCGATACAATAATGGATCCAAAACCAATATAGACAACAGGTCGATTGTCTTCCAACTCCAAAAAACGAACGAGTTGAATATCAGGCTCCCACTTATGATCTGGATTATCCAAAAACCAATACCCTGTACAGTGAATATAATCAGGCCAATCCTTCGGAGGATGGACTACAGAGGGACTAAATGAATAAAGATAAGGTACCTTCCATAGCTCCAATTTATCTAAATTGGTAGAAGGTAATCCAAGATGTCTACGCCGAAATCTATTAACAACCTTTGATGTACCAGCCCAGAGCGCCATATCAATCATCACAAATGTCATATCGTTATAAATTCGACTTCCTGAATGCATGGCGAATGGATGAGGGAATTTTGCAGTACGACTAAATGGAAAAGGCATACTTCGGAAGTAGGGTAGTTCTAATTAGTAAGCAGAAATAAAGATGGGTTGTTTATCATATGTCAAAGCAACATTTGGTTTAATGATGCATAATTATTTTGATTATTGATTATTTATTTATCTTACCTAATTTTTCTGCAGTATGCACACCAACCATGGCGCTCGGACTTTCAATGATCAGGTCTGTTCCAATGCAAGCCTCATAAGATGATGCTAATAAATCTTCAAACCACTTGTAGAACTTTATTATATTAGGTATAAGTATCAGATTGGATAATAAACATTACTAAATTCCTTTTGTCTATTTATATACTTACAAATTTCGTCCCTTCTCTTATGAAAGAAACTGATAAGAAACTATTATCGATGCATAATTTCTTTTTGAAAGACGAATAATAAATATCAAGGAATTAGCTATATTTATCCATCCAGCATGTAAGCAAATATAAAAATAAACAAACATTACCATGAGTTCACCAGGATCGCCGCCTATCGATCTAAACTCAATACCATGACCTTCAATCCAGTCTTTGTACTCTGCATGTGAAGCAATACGACAAGTGTGACCCTCTTTCATGAGCCCTTTACATAAAGCGATATAAGGTTGAACATCGCCACGAGATCCAATAGTCAAACAGGTAATATGTAAGGAGTCAGAAGGTGGGTTGTATTTTAATGAGCCATTAGATGAAGATGAAAACAGAGGAGGTCCATCTAATGATAGAACTATTAAATATATAAATAAAATAAATCATATATCTATATAGATACCGTATTCTAATGGAGGCGAAATATGCTCTGGTCTATCAAGTATGATACTACTACCACCGACTGAGATGGGTGTTGATTCTCTAGAATAAATTGAACTGAATTTATAATAAGTAATATGGTATTTCCTGAATCTCAACAGTCAATACATACTTTGTATCATGCATATTTGTTGATTTTAATAGACACAGGGCATAACATTGGTCCCGTAGTTCAACTGTGGAAAAGTCGAAATAAATCTATGTAAAAAAAAAAAGAAATATAAATATTTTACAAATATGTATATGCAGCTCACGATTACTTACTTCTTCTGCCATATTTTTGATTGTCATAGTCATTCCACAGTATAAAAGGTAACTTTTTGAAATGATTCTTTGAACAGTAATAACATCTGACCATGGAAATATTAATCGTTGCTGACCTGCCAATACCCTCGAATGAAAACAGAAATATTTGTCGGTCATGAAAATTTTTCCAGAGTAAGGTATTGTTCTCCAAAACGAGGATTTGACAGCTACATACGACAAATTAGGAATGTTTATTTTCACGTGTCATGTGCACCTTACCTGCTTGCACTGATTCTGATTGAAGTAGCATTGGGAAGTAATTATTTAGCTGCTCGTTCATATCCTGTTGTATTTCTTCTATTTCATCAGGCATCATATCATCATTAGATAGCTTCAACAATAAATGATAATGATCTCCGGGATGTTGTTCTGCGGATTTCAAAAGTCGTCTATTGACCCATATCAAATGATGATGCTCTTCATTTTTATAGTAATGGTCGCTAAGTTTACCAAATGTTTTAGATCCACTGCTTAATATAAACGAGCCAATGCTAGATGCACGATTATGTCGTGTTGTTGCTTTGGGTTTTATTGGAAGTGTCTGACTATTTTCATTAGAGGATGAGGAAGTAAGCTCTGAGTTTTTTTTGTTGTGAAGTGAAAAAGACGAGAGAGAGATTTGACGAATGGTGTTGAATGAGCTTCCTCGATTACGACGAATAGGTGATGTTTGATCAACACCATCATCAGTGCGTAAGACTTGATGTTTTATGGCGTCTTTTACTGCGGCAGGTATTTTTCCCAATGAATGTCTGCTTTGAAGTTTAGTCTTTTTTTGGCTGTCAACTTCTGTGGAATGAATGGGAGGAGGAGATAGACTTTGAGGACTTGTTACGGTTTTTTCTTGAAATCCATCATCTTCATCCCCAAGAGATTTAAACAAAAATGATGATCTTTTGGACTTTTCTGGTTGTTCATCCACATGTGTGGTGTCTATTATTATCACTTGATCATCCTCCAATTCATTTTCACTATCAAGTGTATCTTCTGACACGGGTGAATTATTATTAAATACGTTGGTTACGGTCATTAATTTTCCAATCAACAGAGTGGGTATTGCAGCGGGTGAAATGTTCCCGAGAAAGCCTTCCAGACTAGCAAATGTACTCGTGCTACCACTTGAGGCAGGAAGATGGTGCTGAGTTTTCAATGGCGTTTGTTTCCAAGAGTGCATTATTTGACCATAAGCTGTTTCAATATCAGGGAAAAATGCAAAGTAGTACTACAGACAAATTTTAGCGTTTTGTACCAAAGATAATCATAAAAAACTTGTTGCATACTTCTTCTGTGGGGTCATTTGGATTATCCGATTCCAAAAGTCGAACTTTAATATTCTCGGCAAATTGGAAAACCGAAGGTTTCTCAACGCCGTCAATTCTGGTAAAAGGTAAAACTATTCGGACACTATTTCCTGAATGATGGGCCATAAATGAACCTTTTTTTAGTTCATCCATCCATTCCTTTTGTGATACCTCTGAGTCCGCAACAATTGTATAATGGTGGCGTTTGGTATGAAGCCTGATGCCAAATTTCTTTGATCGAGAAGCCTCAATTCGTGTGATAACTTTAAGATCTATGCTATCTAAAGGTGAGTACTTGGATTCTGCTGATTCATACCAAGACAATATATGGTTCCGTAGCTCAAAATAATGACGATAAGTACGTGGTGATGTGACATGATTTTTTTTAGATAGATAGCCCGCTTTATAAGGACCTTTCTGGTTGTTTGCCCCATAAATAAACACCATGACGGCCAATTAGTACATTGAATAAATGAATTGAATAGCAATAGTCTTACTCTTTTTCCCCTTAAAGAAGAATAAAAGCACAAATAATTTGTAGTAAGGTATAGCCAACCCGGTAAAGTGACAAGGCGAATAATGTAACATGGAAATTCTATTATGCCGAAGTGCGAAGTGTAAGGGTACTTGATTAATTTTCTAACCGAATGGTTTTCTTACTGTCAACAAGTACTTCAGATTGTGGTAATTCAAACACGGATTTAATCTTCTTTTCAATTGTTGATAATTCCACATCTTCAGCTTGTCTATCAAATATAGGATCGTCTGTACGACACTCAATGGACATTTCTGACAAAGTTTTTGAGAGTCCAGCAGGACGAGTGGTAATAATCGGTGCATTGGGAACTGTATATAAATTATTTTATTGTTCTTTTCATTCTCTTTTCTTTGTTTACCTTGAATACTGTCCGTTCCAGCCTAGACGTACTAATATGAGTGACACTGTTATTACTTTTGTTGTCATCGTTACAACTTACATCTGTACTTTGTGATTCTGTCATTTGCTAATTAGTTTTACTCTCCTAGTAAATAGCTAAAAAAAACCACTAAGTAATAAAAAAAGTAATAAAAAGAAATAAAAAAGAAAAAAGAAGAGAAAAGAATAAAAGTAGACGAAAAACACTTTTATCTGCAGGAAAACAAAATAAAACAACAGGGCACATGGTCGGAGATGATGTGTTCTTGCTTTTCTTTTCATTTCTATTTCTATGTCTTGCTTCTTTACGAGCAATGAGCTGTATTATTTAATAATGAATTAATATTTTATTATATTAGCTTATGTTCTATTGATGTTGATGTTGATGTTAAAAGTATAAATTATGTCATCTTGACACTTTTACAGTTTTTGTATTATTAAAAGCGTATGATCGTTACAATCACGTGGCGATCCTTTTAATACTAAGTAATGTTGTGTTTGATATCACCGTGATTTATGATGGTAGTTACAATAAGAGCAGCAGATGCACTTTTTTTTTTTGTTTCAAATTGGTTTATTTGCGATTGTTGTCTTCTGCTTGATGGTCTTTCTCCCTGTGCTGTTTATTTATACAGGTGTTTTTTTTCGGTAATCATTTGATTTGAATTAATGGTGAATTAAAAACAAATAAACAATCGCACATGCATGTACAAGCAAAAGTTGCTTTAATGAATCATTATTTTCATTTGAGCCTCCAACGTACACTTATTTCGCTTCACCTTGACTATTTTACTATTTTTCTTAGAGTGATTTATACAGATGTGAAAAGTTAGATTAGTATCGTGACATATAAATAACACTGAATCACAACAAATATTATCAATTGATTTATTTGTTATTGATCATCAATTTTTCTGTGTATATGAAGTAAGACTCTTAGATCAACCTATCTTTGTAACAGACCAATAGTTCAGTACGCTTTTTGATTATTAAGATAAATTCCAAATGCATATGTAGGGATTGTAAGTTTTTTTACTAACTTTAGTACAAGCGTAGGAAAGAATCCTTTTATTTTGATTATTAGAAAATCATTTCTGTCAAGAAGATAATACAGACCAATGTCAATTGATGAATATGTATAATGTTGGTTAGGGAACTAAAGAGCTGTCATTTGAACAATTGGAAGGTATTAAAGATTGGCAAATCAAGCCATGTCGAGGTAAACTAGACTTTGGTATCCACCCATGTTAAAGGTTAATATGTCATGAAAGATTACAAAACACTCTGATATTATAAAATCGCAGTTGACTTAGAAAACATTATTTCTTGATTACCACTTGAAAACAGTTATTTTTATGATTACGATGATAAATACAGGATAATATAATAACAAAATTAATAGAAGAAAAAAATATGTCCTCGTATTGATTAGTCTTGGTGAAGTATACCAAGGTATTAAATTTTTTTAAGGTACAAAATTGCTACCAAAAGCCTTCTATAGGTAATTTAAAAAGCGGTTCTCTCAAAGAACTAGGTCTACGTTTTGAGCACGGTGATAGTGTTAACAAAGCTTTCATGCGTCGCTAACGTAATATCAGAGAGCTAAACAAAAAAAGTTGCCTTTTCTAACTTTTGAATTTTTATACTATTATGAAAATGAAGTATATAAGGATAATATGGCTTCATCTGAATGGCTTGCTAAAGTAATACATTGGAAATAAGTGAAGAGAATCTATGCTTCTTTGTGTTCTTAATGGTCAAAGAGGCGAGAATTTTACTTTTGGTTTTGTTGTACCGGGATTGTGATGTAAAGAAATTTCCTAAGCAGCGACATTTTGTAACGTAAACCACGAACTAGAAGAACTACGATAAAGAACCAAACTTCAAAGCTAAAACTAAAAATAACGGGAACAAGAAGCTGTCTTTATTCAAATATAATAAACTGAAATAAAATATAAAAATAATTAAACAAGATCAAGCATCACATGAATATCTGCATCTTCCTTGAAATGATAATAGTAGGGAAGGCTCTCCACTGCCTTCCCAACCCAAAGTCAACCCAGTCTCCGATTATTTATGGTGGCTCAGAACCCACCATCTAACAGTTTAAAGAGAAAATCATGATTTTGTTATTAAATTAATCCCAAGTTTTTTATGGCTTCGAATAGTTTCATTTATACATACTTCTAATGCTACATATGCTATTCCCAGCCAAACAATCAAAGGCTTTGGCCGTTCTATCCTGCTAGCGGATGTGCTATTCTTCGGTGTAACGATGTCGATGTCGATGACGATATAATAGATTCTTATCTTATCACTTTGTGTAAAAGTGGATGATGGAGAATTATACAAATTAGTTTTTTAGACTGCATTATTCCGTCAAACCAATCGGAATGTTTAAGCAGATTTTTCGAGCCAATAAACTAGCATTATTCCATTACAAATCACAGTTGCCTATTATTTTTACGTTTGTCTAAATAAATTCTCTGCAACATACACTCATGAAAGAGTGCCAGAACTTTTCATCAAAATTTGAGGAAATAAAGACGTAGAATTTGTGCAAAATAAGCAATTAGCAGGATAAACGTGGTTTTGTTTTGAGTCTCTATTGAATCCTATAATACAGCAACATATGTTAAAATATTTTCATGACTCTAGTAAAATTGCTTGTCAAGAGATTTAGACATCATATATTTGTCATGGCTTTGATACATGAATTAAAGCCAATATTTGTTTTGTTAAGGGCTCGAATTTCATAATTGAAGAACCACCCTGAAAAAAAAAATCGAATCGTGAAGCTACTAAACCTTGCCAATATCAATCCGACATACCAAGTTTTACAGCTGTTCAAAAAGAAATGATAATAATGTTCATCGAATATTATACGAATGCAAGCGTTTTTATTTTTGTATAAATATATATTTTTTTAAAAAATCTTCCATAGACTAATTACATGTAAGATATAAAATATCAACAAAAAACTAAATTGTTTTTTAAAATGAGAGGGTTGAAGATTTTTTTTGTTTAGAGGTCAAGACCAACTTGGGGAACGTAACCAGCCTTTTCAAAGTGAGCAATGACGTTCTTGGCCTTAGCAACAGTAGCTTCAACAGTGATGTCAAACTTATTGTACAAAGCCTTGATAGGAGCAGAGGCACCGAAGGATCTCATACCAACGTGGGCATGGGCGTAACGGTCCCAACCAGTGATACCAAGAGCTTCAATAGAAATGATAGGAATACCAGCAGACAAGACGGACTGCTTGTATTCTTCGGGTTGCTCATCGTAAATCTCGGTACAAGGCATGGAGACGACACGTGTAGGAATACCCTCAGCAGCGAGAGCCTTGGCGGCATCAACAGCCAAAGAAACTTCGGAACCAGTGGCAACCAAGATCATCTTGGCGTTTTCAGCATCCTGAAGGACGTAACCACCGCGACGAACAGCTTCGATGGAAGAACCCTCGAGTTGAGGAAGGTTCTGACGGGAGAGAGCGACAACGGAAGGACGGTGTTGGTTCTCGATAGCAACCAAGTAGGTACCGGAGACTTCGTTACCATCAGCAGGGCGGAAAGTGAGAGTGTTGGGAGTGGCACGAGTCAAAACCAAGGTTTCAATAGGCTGGTGAGTAGGTCCATCTTCACCAAGACCAATAGAATCGTGAGTCATGACATAGATAACACGAAGTTGAGATAAGGCAGAGAGACGAGCAGCGCCCCAACCATAGCTAATAAAATTAACGTGTAAATATTAATGGCCCATGATTAGCTAATTCTCTCCTATTTCCCATTTTTTATTAGTGTAACACTTACGTAAGGAAGTTCAAGAAAGTTCCGCCAAAGGGAATAATACCGCCGTAAGCAGTCAAACCGTTCATGATGGCAAACATACCGTGTTCACGAACACCATAACGGAAGTAGCGACCAGAGTAGTCACCAAGGTTAGTAGAGGGCTATTCGATAGTTAGTCTTTGCATTCTATTTTTTTTTATTGCAATATAACTTACGTGTTGGAAATCAACAGCCTGCTTCCAGCGAGTCAAGTTGGAGCCAGTCAAATCGGCAGAACCACCCAATAATTCGGGAAGAACGCTGGAAAGTGCGGTCAAAACACCTTCGGACAATTTACGAGTGGCAACGGGAGCATCAGCAGGAGTGAAGCGGGGGAGAGCAGCTTCCCAACCTTCAGGCAACTTGCCGGAGAAACGACGTTGGATTTCGGCAGCTTCTTGAGGATACTCGGTAGCATACTTGGCAAAGAGAGCATTCCAAGCTTCTTCGGCCTTAGCACCTTGCTGAGCACGAGTAGCATAGAAATCGTAAACCTAAAAAAAGACCGGGTATTTGTTGAATAAAAGAACAAACAAATAACACGGTGTTTGTTTATACTTTACCTCTTGAGGAACAACATACTTCTCTTCAGGGTTGAAGCCAAACTTCTCCTTGACTTGCTTAATATCAGCATCTAATTTAAAGAGGATAAATGATTTAGGGATTTAATCTAAAAAAAATAGCCCGATAAAATTATTTTTTAAACTTACCGGAAAGAGGAGCACCGTGTACCTTTTCCTCACCCTGCAACAAGGAACCGTAACCTGAAATGAAAATGATTAAAAGTCGGAAATATTACGTAACATGTGCTTTTATTACCGATTGTGGTCTTGACCTTGATAAGAGAGGGCTTATCAGTGACGAGCTTGGCCTCTTGCACAGCCTTCTCGATAGCAGCAAGATCGTTGTCACCATCAGCGACAACTTGAGTGTGCCATCCATAGGATTCGAAGCGCTTAAGGACATCTTCAGTGAAAGAAACTTCGGTAGAACCATCGATGGTGATCTTGTTATCATCATAGAGAGCAATAAGCTTACCAAGCTTCCAGTGACTTCATAAAAACAATTATTAATTTAGAGTTTTTTGGGGGGAGGGGGTTATGATTTTGAAACACAGAAAAATTCTCCTCTTTTTTTTCCCGGTTCAGGTACATCGCACTTACCCAGCAAGAGAGATAGCTTCAGCAGAGACACCTTCTTGGAGACAACCATCACCGAGAATAACAAAGGTGTGGTTATCGAAGAGTTCATAACCGGGCTTGTTGAAGGTGGCACCGAAATGAGCTTCGGCAGCGGCCAAACCAACAGCATTGGCAACACCTAATTGACAACATTCGCGTGTCAAAACCACCTTTTATAAAATAATAGAATAGAATAAACTTACCTTGACCCAAAGGACCAGTGGTTACCTCAATACCTTCGGTATCGTGAGATTCAGGATGACCAGGAGTCCTATTAGTGATAAATTATGTTAGTTTTACAATAGAAAAAAAAATAATCAAGGAATGACTCTTTATGACTTCCATCTCCGATTTATTGTTTTAGATGGGGGTGGGGGGAAAGAAAGAAAAAACAAATTCTCTGATTAGAGATACACTTACTTGGAATCAAGTTGACGGAAGTTCTTGAGCTCATCCATGGAAAGGTTGTAGCCATTAAGGTGAAGCATACAGTATTGGAGAGCACAACCATGGCCGTTGGAGAGAACGAAACGATCACGGTTGATGAACTTGGGGTTCTTGGGGTTAAAGGTCATGAACTTGTTGAACAAAACATGAGCCATTGGGGCACAGCCCATGGGGGCACCTAAGAGCAAAAATGAGTCAATTTTTTTATTTCCATAAATGTTTGTTTCAAGATTAACCACTTACCAGGGTGACCAGAGTTGGCTCCCTTGACAACATCGGCGGAGAGAACACGGATGGTATTAACGGCTTGTTGATCAATAGAAAGGACCATTTTTTTTGGAGAAGAAAAGATGAAAGTTGAAGATTAATATTGCGCGTACTGAGCTTTCTTTTTATACAAATTGACTGACATAAACAGGTCACAATTTCGAGAGTCACCTCGGATCGGGATTATAATTACATCAACATTTAATTGATCCGAAGATGGATAAAAGCCTCAAAAACATTGAAAAAGAACAAAAAAGTACATTTGATAAGTACTTCAAGAATGATCAAGGTCTTCGTTTACTTAAATAATATCACCATAGTATATATGAAGATATATCTAAACATATGCAACCTCATCAACTTTGCACAGCTTATCTATGAAGACTTTTGCTGATTTTCAGGCATATGATGCCAACCTATTTTCTTGAATAATATATATATCTCTTGACTATCATGCTTATCAATATCTTATGCTCATATGAAATTGAGAGCCATTGAAATTACAAGATAAATATTTTCTGCCTGTATCAAGATGTTTTTCATTTATATCGAATCATTTAAGGATGATCTTTAAATTACTTAAATGGTTAGCTACTTCTTCCTTACTTTTATTATATGTAATAAAATGTATATAGCTTGATGGACTAATAAGAAGCTATGTAAAACTAATTGTATAATCTTGGTAAATTATCAAAGCGAAAGCGATTTAACAAAGTGTCCATATTTTTTAAACTATACGAATCGTATTGTTGTTTCGTTCTAGTATATTTCTCTTTACTATATATATAATGGACATATTCCCACCAGAATACTTCACTATATTGACAAACTTTGAGGCTACATTTCTAAAAGGAGTTGTGTTTAGCGTCATGAATTATCAAATAGCAATGAGTTTTTTATTGATACACATTTGTCGATGCCAATCTAATAATTATATATATTATCTACCGATATGCCAGCCAATGAAAAATGACACACCATAATGCATTACATACATGCATATTAGTATCATGGTTTTTCGAGTTGAAGATATTATTTCCCCACACTCGAGTTTGATACCAGTAACATGTGAAGACGATAACCAGCAATCCGAACGATTTAAAATTCCGATTATAAACATCTTTCATTGTGAGGCTATGTAGTGTTTCTACAGCCTCAATTAACCACCTTTACATACTCAATTATTTTAAAATGTCGAATAAATAGTATATACAAAAATAGCTCTCGCTTATTAGCACAATTTTTGAGTACAGTTCCACTGGGATACTGGACCACTCTTTGGTGAAATAACTTTGAAAGCGGAATACTCTTAATTGCTTTTATCTCATCCTTTTTTGTATTTCTAAAATTATGAAATAGCAACTGGTCAATGAAACACAGATATTCTACCTGGACAATGGAATATGATATGAAAATCTCCATAATGTAGCATTCCAATATTCATGTTAGACTGCATTGACAGAAATTAATACATTACTTTATGTTAAAAGAATTGAAATTAAATAAAAATATCCATATTTAATGGAATCAATGAAGGCTTAGACTATTATACACAGCCTGAAATAACTTTTTGTCGTTACTATTCCCACTGTTATATTTGTATTTTTAGAGTGAGTATACAGTACATATTTTGTATATGATCAATAAGATCAGGTTAAATCACAGTATTGTCAAGCAATTACGTTTATCAAATGTTATTTTCTGTATATCACCCATAAATACACATTTTTCATTGTTGATTGAAAAAAAAAGCAGAAAATGTATATGAAACTGGCAGTCAAATAGATTAAAATCGATGTATTAATTTATAGTCTACTGGTACAACACACAATTGTTATGATCGGTATGCCTACCTGATCACCAATGATTTGCGCCTGAATGCTTAGGTTTTCTAAAAGAACTTAATTTGTTCACCAAATTACAAGTCTCCTTTTTTTTATTTATTATTACAAATGTGTTTAATTTATTATTCAAAATTCTTGAGAGATTTCGATGCTTAATTATAGGTTTTTACTCCCCACTCGAGAGGAGTAGGAGTAATAGCGAAATAAAAAAAATTATATATATTGAAGTATAACAAGATGATATTTTTCACCTCTTACAAAGAAATAAAGCATGAATCATTTAAGATTTTTATTATTGGTACTTTTTACCCTGCAGATTATTGTGGCTGTGCCGCCAAGTCCAGCTTATATTGCACTGTACAGACACAATCAGTATCGTCTAAAACATGGTGTGCCACCTTTAAAATGGAATTATCAACTAGCTATGCATGCGCAGTACTG
>VCJH01003062.1:8116-18764 GCA_024140565.1 Backusella australiensis | reverse complement strand
CATTGAGAAAGGCTGAAGAGGCTAGAGCCGAAGCTGTCAGCAAATTGGAGATATCCGAGAAACAGTTGACTAGAGTACAAGAAGAGTCAGCCTTGTTGAAGGTAAAAAGTGAATCAATATATACACCCGCCTTTTACTTACATACTCTCTCATTTATAGAAACGCTACCAGGGTCTATTGGCAAGAATGCAGACACTTCAGCAAGAAAAGGTGAGATCCGAAAAGGAATTGGAAGCATTAAAGGCCAAACCATCTGGTGCCAAAATCTCCAATGAGGACACTGAAAAGATCAAAGCCCTCGAAGCTCAAGTTGCTGAACTCAAGCAGTCATTATCAGATAGTCAGATTGAAAATAACAGACTAAAGGCTTCAAACTCTATGAATACCAATCGCAGCAAGAAATTGATGGAGGAGATCACCAAAATGAAAAACCAATTGGAAAAGACAATAGCTGATAAAGCAAGAATCGCGACCGCTGAAAAACTAGAGGAGAAGAATGATCCAAAACTGGGTGATAAAAGAACAAGAGAAGACGAAGAGCTGGAGGATGAAGACATTACTCCTCCCAAGAAAAGCACGCCTAAATAATTGAACTTTCTTTGGTTTTTTTTTCTTTTTCCCTTTTTTTTTTTTCATTGTTTAATCATTTGTAAATCACCAAAAATAAAGATGCTATAATATAAAACAAGCAATAAAAAACAAAATCAGATATATGTGATGATGAATCTAGCGCAAAACTATCATCCTTGAGGAATTCTAACTTTAACAGCTATCATTTTGCCCGAAAAGAACATGTTCAATTTACTTAATTGATAACAATAATAACTCAATATGATTATAAGCGATGATGTTACATATCGTGCAGTATTTGATAACACCAGTCATCTTGAACTAATAAGGTACCACATCTCTATATATACTATTCATATATTATACTCATATTTATGTAAGTCTGAATATTCGTCTCTTGGAATACCATACGCTTCTCGCTGTCAGTTGGAGGCTTGAAATATGGCATTTTACAAGTTATTATATAAACATATTCCCAAAAGATAGCGTGGATGCTGAATAACTGAGCTAGTTAATGACAGCAAGGCGTAAAGTGCCAGTAATTACCAATTGTGAGACGATTTTAAGCTAAGTTGTAGGTAATACGTATAAAAATTGCATAAGTTATGCTTAAAACTTGGCACAGTAGAAAAGCTGAATATATGACATGAATTTCGGAATGATTTCAAAGATAAAAGCTGTTCTAAGTATGAAAATATAGAATAGAGCTTTTGAATATCAAAATAAATGGTCATTTTGACTCAGAAACTAGCTGTTATACTAGTTTTTTAGTGATAAAACAGCTAGCCGTAGCAGAAAAGAATCGTTGTCAAATATGGTAGCAACATTGGTGCTGGACGATGGATACAACTGCATTACGATTCAACACTGCAGATAGAGATGATAATTGGGAATAGACTCAGATCGAATCATTGACTGTCAGAGAAGCACCTTATAAGATCAACGATGGAGAGTATCATAATTATGCATTGGTGGTCACTGGATCAGACTGGAAGTGACAGGACAAGCCCTCATTGACTTTCTATATGGATGAACATGTTGCAGCCAGTAGCAATGATTGGAAGTTCCTTGAACAATATATTGGTAGATTATCCGTGGTGTATGGTTTGGCTCAATTGAGTCACTCAATGATCGATATCAAGATCTAAAGATAACTCTGTCAATTTAAAAGCATCTTATAATGATATCCAAATCTGGGAACGTGGCTCAACAGCTGACACCATCAAAAGATTTTTATACCTCAAATAGCGCACCTCTAGTTCGAAAAACAAAGACAACAGATACAGTGAAGGTAACAAAACTCTCTAGTTCCATTTTACAGTGGCGAATTCGCCTGTAAAAATATGTTTATGAAAACTTCAAAGGTATTTATTATAACGTTTTATATGTCATCAGACATCACATACATTATATATACGAAATAATTGTTCAATGAGCAATTGGTAAATACAATAGTTTTACCTCATATTCGATTCGTTTATGCTGAACAATTTGTGAGAGAGACATTTGAAAAGAGTCACGTGTAGCTTAAAATACGTCATTTGAAAACTGATCATCACATTTCTCTTCTTCCCACTTGAACAAGAAATCATGTACTATTATGACTTGAAGCTCGCACTTTATACCACCGATAATATAGACTTACCGACTGATTTTTTTGGAGAATTTCCACATATTGACACGGAAAAAGCCCTGTATTTAGAAAACTACAACCATCCCACGCCATTTCAAGACAGACCACGACGATCTGTCCCTAAATCTGTAACCACCCATACCCGAGAAAGCATACCACCCACACCCATTCATTCCGCAAAGCATCACATTCACAACAGCCTCAATGAGCGAGCTGATTTTCGGTTTGGCCCTGTCGAGCTCACAGCTTTTGATGTCAACACAAAAACAACAAGCAAAAAGAAGAAGCGGGAGTTGACTGAGAAGAATTATTCGCTTGGTTATGGCGTATTCCATCTTTATAGAAGCCTAGAACAGGTGTCAGAGCAGGATCTACCAGACACTAAAATTGCAAAGGACGAATCGCTCAATATCAGACATTCTGAAGATGATGGTACGCTTGTTTGTATCTTGGCAGTCCCTTCTTATATGAGCCATCAGGATTATATAAACTCGCTGGGTCCCTCGAATGCATCAATTGTACGCTACCGGTTTATAAGGTAATGCCATAATTACTATCCATGTTATTAAATATAGACAACCCGTTCTCACTCTTCTTTCAAAACTAAAGCGATTATTCACCAAACAAATATACTGTATTACTACAATTTAAAGACCGGAAATCTACATTTGCATTTCATCAAAAGTTCAACGGAAGAAGGTTCAATATGACTGAGGTATGTTTAGAGTCAAGTAAAAAATGTTAAAAAAAAAAGGAATTGTCTCATCTTATACATAAATACTTGTTTATACTAATATTAGCCAGAAATAAGCCATGTTGTTTATATAAGGTCGAATGCAGTCCAAAGTAGTTTGTTGACACCCAAATCATTTCCTTATCTAGACGAGACACTAAGTCAAGATATAGAACGATGTCAGTCGCTTTTATCAAACGATGAGAAGGACTCACGAATAGAATTACCAACTTGCCCAGTATGTTTGGAGCGTATGGATGAGGGTGTAACAGGACTATTGGGAATTGACTGTCAGCATACGTCAGGATGCTATTGTTTGAATAAATGGGGAGAGAATAGCTGCGTTGTATGTCGCTATTCTCAAAAACCGGTACTAGAAGGACGTAATAGACACTTTGATCATCAAAAATACATAAAACATGATCAATGCGAATGCTTTGAATGCGGCTATTTTGATAGTCTATGGATATGTATGATCTGTGGACATATTGGCTGTGGAAGGTACCAGGAAGCACACGCTTATGATCACTATCTGGAAACAAATCACGTATTCACACTTGAAATCGAAACGCAGACTGTATGGGATTATTTTGGCGATGGTTATGTTCATCGACTCATACAAAACACCATTGACGGTGCACTGGACGAATTACCGAGCTCCAGCGCTAAACTGGCCAATCATCCTGGCCGGGAACAGAACCATCAGTCCAGCACTTCAAATGATGCAAATGGCAGCAATCAAGCCAAGCTTGATCACATTTCTGTCGATTATACTTACATGCTAACAACACAGCTGGATTCGCAACGATTGTATTATGAAGAGCAATTAGATATTCTAACAGAGCAATTGAGTGCTTTAACAGCAGAGATGAACAACTTGACAGTGGAGAGTGTTCAAGCTAAGGAAGAACACCAGCAGCTAATGGAAGAGAATAATAGAATAGAATCATCTCAAGCGGACCTGGTCAAAGATACGGAAAGGTTAGATAAGCGTATAATAAGCTATAAAGATAAACATCAAAGCATTGAAAAGAACTTGAACGAAGAGAGGCTGGTAAATATCTACAACCGAGCTGCGTGTTTATACATATTTGCTAACTGTAATAATTGGTGTATATAGCTTACTAAATCACTATTAAAGAATAATGAATTATTGAACAAGGAAGCTGAGAAGAAGGGAAAGGACCTTGATGCACTTACTAACCAAGTGCAAGAGCTCATGGCCCGTTTAGAAAACCGCGAATCAGCATCTAATAAAAGTGTGTGACTTTTGGTGTTGTGAATTCAGACATGTTTATTTTTGTCATTAAATAATTATTGTTTTGTTTCTTTTTCTTTTCTTTTCCCTTTGCATTGATAACTTTTTCAATAACTGAAAAATGGGTGACGCTGGCTTTTTTAAGGTACTATGACGATAAATAAACAAGTGCTTGTGAACTATGACTATGGAAAAGCAAGCTTACACTGTACACAAAACAACGTTTAGGGAACAAGTGCTGATCAAGACAGTCGATTCAGCAACAAGGAGAAGAAGCTCTTGAAATCAATGTCTTTTCCTCCAGAGTTTGATCAAAAAGTACAGTCGATACCGTTTGACACGAGTTTATTTAATACTGACTTTGTTATTGGCCTCTTTTTAGGTTGACATGAAAAAGGTGAATTTAGACGTCATCAAACCTTGGATCAGTAATAGAGTAACTGAATTGCTTGGCATTGAAGATGAATTAGTTATTGATTATGCCTGCAGTTTACTGGAAGAAGAAGTAACATACAACCAGTCATAAACTTGCAAGTTCTTTCTCTCAAACAATACTTTTTTTTTTTTTACATTAGAAACTTGATCCAAAGCGAATGCAGATCAATCTAATGGGGTTTTTGGAAGGCAAAACTAAAACTTTTATAACTGAACTTTGGAACTTACTTTTAAGTGCACAAAGCTCTGTAGGTGGAATTCCAGCAGCGTTTATTGAGCAGAAAAAGGAGGAATTACGTAAACAAAAGGAACTTCAAGACCAACGACAGGCACAGCGCGATTCTGTGATGGATACGATTAAAAAGAGAAAACAAGACGAAATGAATGATTTACGGGAATCCGGGAAAAGACGCTCTCGCTTCGTATGTTTTTTTTATTTATTTTTATTTTGATATTTTTAATTATTCCAATCAGTCAATGATGAAGAGGTATTAAGTGATATTATAAACTAGGATGAACCAAGAGAGAGAAGTCGCAGTAAGTCACCCAGAAGACATCGATCTCGCTCACGTGAAGATAGAGATAGACGCTCTTCTAGACGGCATCGAGATGATTACCATCGTCGTCGTCGTGATGATCGCGATGATGATAGGTATCGTGACGATGATAGACACCGTGAAAGAAGAAGTCGACGAAGAAGTAGAAGTCCTTAATACTCAAGTAGCCACGCTTTAATGACACAGAAAAACAAATAAAAAGGAATGCTTTGTAAAAAAAAAAAAAAATATAAGAAATAAATATAATAAAAAAGTAATAAAAGTATGTATAAATTGGTACAAGTACAAGAAGTCTATTTTTTTTCTCTGTTAGTCTTCATCAATTTTCCATGAATCATCATTGGCGTCCTTTTCCAATTCAGCCATTCTCGCCATTTCTCTCTTCTTTGCACCTCGTTGAACATAGGGCTTGAGTCCCTTACCAAAGTTGGAGATACATACTCCTGCTAGAGCACTTGTCAGCTTTAAAATAAGTTGTTAGTCACCTACGTCTTATTTGGCATCTTAAATTCAACACTTACCAAAGCAAAAATCATTCCAAGAATAACTAAAGTACATAAAATAAGTATTCAGCAACATTCTCCTTTTCTAACTGTGTCCCTTACCGAAACAGATCCAAGTATACCAGTAATCACCTGGTCTCATGGCCTCCCTTGCTATGAGGACTAGTTGGAATACTACGCACATTTGGAACATGATAAACACACACATTTTAAACGTGCTTTCACTTGATACCTATTATCATCATAATGATGAAATACATCATAGGAGGAGGTTAGTTGATTTCATACAAGTTTGACAGTTTGTGATTTACTTTACAGCTGTACGTCCGAAATAGAGTAGTGGTAATATTAATACTGTAATGACGATAAACACATTGGTTGTCCAATCTTTAAAACCTTGTTTCAACGCAAATTGGATCAAATAAAATGCAGAGACCAAGAACTCGATGAAGATGTTGATTTTGAGTCCCAAAACAAAGAGCTGAAATGTTCTATACATGCCTATATAAAAGTTTGTTTTTATGTTAACATAAAATAGGAGGAGGGTACAAGCTTCAGCATAACACCTACGTTGAATAGATATATCTGCTCCTATCTTCTTGTAAATCGCCCATCCAAACTCTCGGACAACTGCATAAGACAAGTACGCAAATGCAATCGCATAAAGTCCGACACATATAGAGAGAGCAATCTCTAGATAGTAAGCCATGCGAAGAGGTTCAACACTGGTAAATACATTGTGATCAGGGTCCACACTGGATAGCGTGTTTAGCCAGCGATTTCCATCAACAACTTCAAGCGCTCCTAATACGGCACATGCTAAATTTAAAAAGGCAAGGGCAATCACTTCTGCTGCATTTTGATTCAAGGTCTAAACGTAAAAAAAAAGGGGGAGGGGGAATATTAACAATCAATTTCTTCTGTTATAGCAAACGGGGGGAAATAGGAAGATACTTGCAGCATCAAATGACATGCCTACGAACCAAACTTGAAACCCGATAAATGCGATATTCTCCCACTTGATACGCTTCAGTCGATCGATGGCACTTGTAAGGTCAACGGGCACACCCAGGTTGTAAACAGATGCGCTTGGGGTATCAATCAACTCGTCATCCACTTGAGCTGTGTTATAGTATGCTATTGCTGTCTGAAGAGCTATGATCGTCACCCCTTGAAGACAGGCTAATAGGATGTAAAGCTTGGTCCATTTTGACTGATTTATTCGTTCGTACTAGTTGAAACGATATTGTAAATTCTCTTGATTATTTTAAAATTGTGTGAATAAGTAGTAAACTTACAAACTTTTTTTTATTCACCATGTTTTCCTTTGTTTTTCTACAAGAAGGATATATTTATATAAAAAGTAAAATGAAGGAAGAAGAAAAAAGATAACAAAGAGAGAGAAAAAGAAGAGAGAGAGAATGAATGTACCCGAGGATTAAAAGGAAAAGTAAGAAAGAAATTATACAAAATAAGAAACACAAACTCTCCCTTTCACCTCCTTTAAGAACACACACACACTCCTTTATTTTATCAAAACTCGAGTTAGAATTCCTCGATTGCTTTGTTTTTCTTTCTTTTTCATTTGATTTCATATATTTATTTCATGATCTGAATAATATATATAATAATTTTTTATATTAATAAATTTGATCTATAAAATAGATTATTAAAAAGATATGTCCTCAAATGAAATATATTTCTGATTGTTATTAAATTGAACTCATTCCATGATCCAATAGTACAAATGTATATATCACAATGAGCATTTATATCATAATGGAACCACGATGCTGATAGCACAAAAAGGAGCAACTGGTTCATTATGCAACCTCCCTGTGTCACAAACTAATAATGAACAAAACAAATAATAGGAAGCTGATTTTTGAAAGAGATTTTACATATTTAAAAAAGTTTATTTATTATCGTACAAAAAAAAAGATAGGGAATATATCTTTTGATTTCATTTTTTTATGTGACATGTTATAGAGAGAGAGAGAGAGAGAGAAATGTTTTAAGAAAAAAAAATAAAAATAAAAATAAATTAGATGTTCAAGAACAATTCAGTGTACTTGGGCAAAGGCCACAACTTATCAGCAACGTTGCGTTCCAACTTATCGGCATATTCACGAATCTGCTCCATCTTGGGAACAACTTCGTTACAGCAGCGCTCAGCCAAGACGACGATATCTTCAACCTTGATGAGATCAACCATGAGGTATTTAAGAGCAGTGACATCCTTTTGGAGGTTACTGACAATAGGAGTCAACTCGTTCAACAAATCAACTTCGGGTGAGGCTTCAACACCAACAGTCTTCATGAAGGAGGCGGCTTCGGCCAAATCGTGTCTATAGTTATAGGCGGCAGGTAAGACCTGTTGGATGACCATGGTGATCAAAGTCTGGGCTTCGATGGTGATATCCTTGGCGTACTTCTCGGTCAAGATATGGTAACGAGAGTTCAATTCGGCTTCAGAGAAGACACCCATATCCTTCAACATGGCAGCGTTTTCGGGTCTCAAGATACGGACAAAGGCATCAATGGACTTTGTAATGTTGGGCAAACCACGCTTGGCGGCTTCCTCAACCCAAGCATCGGAGTAGTTGTCACCTTCAAAACGGATGTCCTTGGTGAGCTTGATGTACTTGCGAATGATGGTGAGCTGTTCTTCTTCGGAAGCAACGGGCTTGTCACCCTTGATTTCGTTAAGATCAGCCAAGATTTCGGTCAAAGTCTTTGCAACAGCAGAGTTCAACAAGGTGACGGGGAAAGAGGGAGATTGCTTGGAACCGACGGCACGGAACTCAAACTTGTTACCAGTGAAGGCAAATGGAGAAGTACGGTTACGATCGGTCAAGTCACGAGCGATGGGAGGCAAGTTGGAAACCTTGAGATCAAGAACGGTACCCTTAACACGGACGTGTTGGAGCTCGAGACCAGCAGCCTGGTGGTTGACAGGACGACCTTCCTCAATGGCGTTCAAGACTTCGTTCAATTGAGAACCAAGGAAAGCAGAGATGATACCTGGGGGAGCTTCGTGGGCACCGAGACGGTGATCGTTGGAAGCGGAGGCAATACCGGCACGCAAGAGATCACCGTGATCGAGGACAGCCTTGAGGGTGGCGACCAAGAAGATCAAGAAGGGATAGTTGGTTTCAGGGGTGGAAGAGGGATCCAAAAGATTGGTACCCTTATCAGTAGACATACTCCAGTTACAGTGCTTACCAGAACCGTTGACACCACGGAAAGGCTTTTCGTGGAAAAGAACCTTGAGCTTGTGACGATGGGCAACACGGTGGAGGACATCCATGGTCAACAAGTTGTGATCGACAGCCAAAAGGGCCTCTTCAAAGATGGGAGCAACTTCGAATTGGGCGGGAGCGACTTCGTTGTGACGGGTCTTGATGGGGACACCCAACTTGGCAAGTTCGTATTCACACTCACTGATGGCAGACAAGACACGGGTGGGGATCTTACCAAAGTAGTGATCTTCGAGCTGCTGGTGACGAGGGGGAAGACCACCCAACAAGGTACGACCGGTGATCTTGAGATCAGGACGGAGAGTGTAAAGACTACGGTCAATCAAGAAGTATTCTTGTTCAGTACCAAGAGTAGTATAAACAAGCTCGGTGCGGTTCTCTACATGAACAAATAGGAAGGCGTGTGGTGAGTTTAACGGCGGACTTTATGGTTTTTTTTTCCTTTTTCTTTCTCTCTCTTATAAATCCTAAATCTTACCAGCATCCTTAGGTTCAATGGTGTTAAGAACTTCCAAAGCAACCTTTTCCAAAACCTCGGAAGATCTCAAAAGGACAGACTTCTCATCCAAAGCTTCACCATTGTAGGAGATGAAGACAGAGGGGATGTAAAGGATGGAAGTACCGTGAGGACCTTCTTGAATGAACATAGGGCTGCATAATAAAGTTTGTTTTTTTAAGTACAACCATTCTCTTCACTCAATTTATCTTATCTTTTTTTTTTCCTTTTTCATTTCCTTTACCTCTTGGTATCCCAAACAGTGTAACCACGTGCTTCAAAAGTGGTACGCATACCACCAGAGGGGAAGGAAGAGGCATCAGGCTCAGACTGCAAAAGCTGAGAGCCAGAGAATGTATCAATGGCTGTAACCTAATTTTTTTGTCATACGAAAATGACGATTATTATAAAAATTAGATCGAGTCCCAGAAAATAAAATACAACTGTCAAATATAGAGGGTATATCCTTTTTCCCCCGGCACACACACACACACACAAAAAAATAGTTTACCTGTTCGGCACCATCAATGAAGGTAGACTTCAATGTCAAGAAAGAATCGTGCTTCTCGGCAGTAGAGTCGTTCAAAGGCTGGAACCAATGAGTGAAGTGACTGGCACCGCGTTCAAGAGCCCAGACCTTGACGGCATGAGCAATGGCATCAGCAGTAACCTTATCCATGCGGTGCTTACCCTTCAAAGAGCTAACAAAGGTCTTATAGACAGGCTTGGGCAAGTACTTGGCCATCTCCTTGAGGTTGAACACGTTTTGGCCGAAAATCTCAGAGACAGGTTGGACCTGACCATTCTTTTGAGGAAAGATGACGCTACGGGGAGCCTGGGTGAGGGACTCAACCACAGTGTTGATACGAGCCTGATGAGCCATTATTTTTTTTTTTTTGTAAAGAAAAAGTTTTAATAAGAAGAAGAAAAAGAGATTAAAAGAAAGGCGAGAGGGGCCATAAATATAAGAAGTAAAGGCCAATCTTGACTGCGTTTTTTTTTAAGCGCATATCATTGGGGAAAGTGGCGCTACTAAATTCAAAAAAGGGCATTTTCATTCGTTGATTACGAAAAGAGTCCATGATACATCTTTCATATTCTTCCTTTGGAGCTTAATCGCGATCATCTCCGAATTCAAGCATGATATTACTTTTTCATTTACTCTATTTCACTTGCAACTTGCTTTGATTTTTATTTTACTCC
>VCJH01003060.1:0-11397 GCA_024140565.1 Backusella australiensis | reverse complement strand
AAAAAAAAAAAAAAAGAGATCACAGTGGCAACATCCAGTTATTTTTCAATGTTTATAAATGAAAGTGTTTGTCGTACATTGCATCACAAGCTCTAAACTTGAATAACTGGTTTACCACGGAGGAGATTCCTTTTTTATAAAAAAATGGGCTACCAAGTGCTATTCATTCTGTTTTTGCCTTCATTATGAAAGAAGGAACGAACGAACCTCATTAAACAAAAAAAAATCACTCATAAAACGTGATCAAACATACGTGATAGACTGAGAATAATCTTACATTAGACAAAGAAAAAAAAAGAGAGGGTAAAAGGAGATCAGTGTTGTGAACGTGTATTTTTAGCTTATTGACATTGACAAGTTTTAATTGGTGGAGTACCAACACCATTTACCAAATGCAGTTTCTTGTGGCACACAACACAGAGTGCACTTTGAGAAAGAAAAACAAATATAAAGGAGTAAGTTTTGTACTTTTGTTATTCTTTTTTTTTTTGTTTTGTTTTATTTTGATAAACAAATTATCTTTTTTATTACTTCTTTTGTATATTGTAAATCAAAACAAAATGCTTCTACTTAAACATAACCATTTGTCCTCAGAAGAATTAATATTAATTGAGAGGGTAAAATAAATATAAAATATCAAGGTGTACTTTTATTAACATGCACTTATTTATCATGTATTAGCATTATATTCGCTGGCAAGACATTTCTATAAGACCTTGTATCATCACAGATGCCAATGTTCTTGATTTTAGTCTATCAGAGATTCATGGTTACCTACTAGGCATCTTCTCCAGCCTGAATGTTCCAAAAACACTTGATATTACATGCTCGCAGCTACTTGACTTTTTACTTGATGTTGAAAAGACCTATTATGATACATCTTATCATTCATTTCATCATGCCGCTGACGTCGTTAGTGTTTTGTATTACATTCTAGTTGATTTGAATGCAAGACAATACCTTGACGATTTGGATATTGCACTTGTGTTAATAGCAGCCATCTGCCATGATGCAGGACATGTAAGTAAATCGAAGACCTTGCCTTATTTTTCAACAACTAATTCTTTTCTTAGTCCGGTTACAATAATACGTATCATATTAAATTGCAGACGGAACTTGCCAAGCGATTCAACAATACCTCGGTTCTTGAAACACTCTCTGTTGAGATTGCCATTCAATTATTAGAAAAGCATCAGTTTTTTAAAGCACACCAAAAGAGCGAGCGTTATTTGTACATTAAACAAGTCATTTTATCAACAGATATGGCATATCATTACGAACTCTTAGAGCGCGCTAACCAGTTGGAGCAACATATTTCCGATCTTTGGTTACTTGGTTCATCTGAAACAAGCTCGCCATTGGGTTCTAACCTTGACCAAACACAGCGACTCACTTTTGCCTGTATTATACTCCATGCATCCGATATCAGCAACACCGTCCGTCTGTGGCCCATCTCCAAGCAATGGTCTGACCTGATTGTCCAAGAGTTCTTCCATCAAGGCGATATGGAAAAGGAGCTTGGGCTAACCGTCTCCCCTGGCATGGATCGTGAAGTTGCTACACAAGCTAGTATCAGTCTCACGTTTGGGGATCGGGTGGTGAAACCCTATTTCGAAGCATTAGCAGCGCTTGTACCAGCCGCGGCCATTTTCTTGGATACGCTCGACGACAACCAATATGAGTGGAACCACATAAAGGATGAAATGTCATCGCCATCATCTTCATTCTCAATGAAACCATTCAACGTACCTGCCGGTACATTATTGCAAACAAAGCCCATCATCCGTTCATCTAGTCATACTTGCATCAATACGACTTTTCCTCATCATACTACTCTTTTTCGTAGAAAAAGCGCAGAACATTGTTAAAAAACATCCCCTCTCTTCCCGTTTTCTTTGTTATATATTATTATTCTTTTTTTTATTGTAGATTTTTATCTTTTGCTATTCTTTGTATAAAACATAGTACACATCGTTTTCATTCATCATAAAAAATAAAACAAAAACTGATTCATTATCCAACTCTGTTATTGTATGACGTTTTGAACGTCAAAAATAAATATGAGCAAATGGTGGAACTTGACTTAATCACAATGGATGAGGGGAAGATTGAACATCCATTTTTTTCCCATGGCTTTCTATAATTAAAAAAAAAAGTTGTATTTTTTTATGTTTCGTATTAATAATAACGAAACAAGAGGTTCTTACTTTTATTAGTTACTGGTTTTTAATCATAACATTTCGTTATTATTTTAAAAACAAAGCGGTTAGCAAGCTAATAATGAATTCACCTTTATAAAAATAAAATGAAATTTAATAAAAGGTAATAAAAATATTGATCATTTGATATTATTTTGTGTTCATTCTTTTATTAGATTGATTTTGGCGTCACCAACAAAAAGAAAAAAAAAAAAGAAGCTAAAATGACGTTTTGATTTTTAACAATACATTTTCGCTCAAATGAGCAAGAAATTCATTCTCTTTTCATTATAAATGATTACGATATAGAATAATAGCATAATAAGATGGTTTCCCTCGTTTTAGTATTAAGCAAGAAGAAGAACAAGAATTAAAACGAGATTTTAAGGCAACACAAACGACTTGACCCATCACTTTTACTACTTTTGTTGAAATGACTATCACAACCTATTTGTGTAAGTGACTTTGTGTTCAGCTTTATGAAACTTTTCACTATAAATGACTTCAGCCACTTGGCTTTTTTTACTTTTATTTTTTTAATCAATTTTTAAGATGATGTTATTTTCTTTAATAAAGAATGTTGATATATCCAGTTTATCTATTCACGCCATATGGTTCATAAGAACCAATACACTCTGAATTAAAAACATGACACAAAGGAGCCTTTTTTTTGTTTTTGTTTCACAGGGTTCTTAGAAGTTTTTCTTTTTTGGTTTCTTTCTAGATATATTTTAACAATGTCAAGTGCCTTCTTTAATATCAAAAGACAGCTTTGAGTTTAAAAAAATATGTGTACAGAGCACCTTTTTTTTTTTGTGATAAGGAATTAAAGTTATCTGCCATGAGGATGCACTTACCAAATAAACGAAACCTTTCAACCCATTTTTATTATTTGGTGAATTTCTAAATACGAAACATTACTGAGGAGCAAATGACGGGATAAATATTGCTTTGCTTTGTTCATACGATCACCATAAAGTAGTTGAAGAGATACATGATCACTTTTACAAGTATCTAATGTAATCTACATGTTTTATTTAGCAATAAAATGAAACTAAATCAGGTACTCTAAGGGTTGTTTTTATTCGTCTATATTAACGTCAAGTTGGAATCATTTTGTTTCTTTGTTTAATGAATAAATGCCTTTTATTTGTCTATAAAAATAGCATTGCTTTCATCTTCCTCATTTTCATTATACCAGAATAATTGATCTATCAGACATTTTAATTCGGTTACTGTTTGTTATGATATAATACTATTATAGTTATGAGATGGCTTACAGGTTTCTTAAATAATGACTTGGCTGTTATTTATCATCTTCCTGTTTTATACTTGTGGAAGCATACTTTTTTTTTTCTTTAATCCTCTAGTTTTACCTATCAGCATGGTAAATACAGTAGAGACGGTGACACTTGAAAACATAAAGGAGTACTTCTACTCATTTCCTATATCATATGTTATTAGATAAGAAAAATATCTTTCAATCAATTGAAAAGCGCATACAAATCGAGGCTGAATTGATTATTACTCTAAATAAATATGAAAACAATGAAAACGGCGACGGCATGTGTTTTAATCAAAAAATTTAAATTGCATGTCCTTTGAAAAATGAAACAACCAAAGCTTTCAAATAACACAAATGGCTAGCATTTTATAATATGTTTAAAGCCTAATGTCGTCTCTTAGTTTAATTCGATTTGTAAAGGTTCATGCAAGCATATATTTGACAATTAATGCTCTGTAAAAGGAAATAAATCAAAGGTAAATAATAATAAAAAGGTTTCCTTTTGCTCTATATTAATTAGGAACAACACCAATGCCTTCAATGAAAAACACACCCCTCCAAAAAGAAATTACCTCTTGAATGTAGTCATAAGAAAGCGATTCATTGCAACAGATTCAATTGAACAAGTTTAATTAAAAACAATGAAAACGTATGTATTATTTTATGATATTACAAGAAAAACTACAGTTAGAGTAAACATCATTACTTTTTTTTTTAAATAAGTTAGTATCACAAGTCTATTGAAAAAGACTGTACAACGGATTTTCTTTTAGTCCCACAATAGACTATTTCACTTAGAGTTTCTATCCATTCATTCGTTTACAGAAAAAGTCTATCTCCCCTTTTTTTCCCGTCATCTAATTTATAGTATGAACTATACAATTTATTGTTCATATTTGTCAGTTATATCTCATATCTGAGAATAATAAATGAAAAAACCCTGGTGACCTGGTAATATAAACAGTATGCATTTTCTTTTTAGACAAGATCGTCGTCCATCGAAATGCAAAGAGCTACACTCATTGGGATAAATGAGCTTGGTTGGAATTAAAAGAATTCCTTTTTATCTTTTTTATGCCTATTGGTAAACTCTACCTTACAACATTCTATATGATGATTTACCAATGATCGCATATTTGGTAAGCTTACATTGCTTGTTAGAAATCCACGCGACCATATCGTCATGATTATTTTGATCGACAGCCCAATCGATATGATCTACTCTTTTGAAAATGCTTTAAGCTTAGCTATACCACATGATCTAGAAACTTTGATTTTTTTATATATTTTTTTAGCATCTCATCCACGGATACCAATCCACTTTTTGTTACATTTCATTATTGCTTCTGAACTTTAAAAAAAAATCAAAACTTTCTCATCATCATTTTTTTTTCTTTTTAGGTAATATGCTTTTATCTTAACCCATACATAAAATTAGGCTCATATAACATAAAGGATTTAGAAAATATTTACATGGTATAAACACAGGGATCATTAAGGGGGTGTTTGTTGCAGAAGAGGGGAACTTAACGTGGCCAAAACTAAAGAGAGGAGGTGTGTAACGTTTTTTGGATTTTAAGTGCCCTCAATCATGGTGTAACGATGTCTGTTTTTTAAATCTCATTTTTTGCGGTGTTTAAAATAATTTGTAGTGCAAGAAAGTTATGCACAAAAAGATATAAATACTTTATTTTCTTCTTCTCTCTCTTTATTTTATACATATATATTTTGTAAATCACAACATGCCCATCACTTTAGAATCCGTCCTTCATAATAGAGATGAACACTATAATCAATTTATTGATTATATGAAATGCACCTATTGTTACGAAAACATACAGTTCTGGCAGGCCGTCCAGTGTTACAAAGCCAATCCAGCCATGTGTCTTTATAAAAAAATTGTAGAAGATCACATCTATCCCAATGCTCCGTTTGAGATCAACATACCCTGTGAGATTCGACGAGAGATCATCTACTCTGAACCCAACGAAGCCATCTTCGATAAAGCTGCCGACGCCATTTTGGAGCTGATTCGAAATTCTTTCATACCATGGCACCTCTCAGTTGATCAAAAGAAAAGCATGCGTGTGAAACGTCGCTCACTCTCGTGGTTCTCTCGGAAAAACAATTCAAGTACTGTTTTTTTCTCAAGTCAAAAAGGATAATTTAAAAGACCGACATGTGGAGGTTGTCCAATCCTCTAATATTGGCTAGCATCATTTCCTTGGAATATGGCAAAAGAAACTATCGATACTAAATTGGCTTTTACTTAAGAAAGTAACGGTGTACCTCTCATCAAAGAAGCAAACACAAATGACGATTCCATATTTAAAGTTTTGGAATGATGGTGTTGCTCTTGAGAGTAACAATGTAAGTATTACAGATGAGCTTTATACAACACATATTAACATGACTATCTATACAGAAAAAAAAAAACGTTGTATATATGTATAGAATTAAAATCAAGAACTATATGATTTGCTTGGAAAAACCTGTAAATGAAATCTGAAAACCATTGCCATCGCGTTTGGGGGGTACGAAGCCCTTTTATTTGTGCATGATTCAGCCATGGACTTTTTAGCATGGCTGTTATAACGTGATAAATAATAGCCCTGCTTATTAATATAAATATTATTAAAATGTCGATCCTATTGATTGGGCGATAGAAAACACTATGTACATAAACAATTATAATAAAATGTTTTAATAAAAAAACTATCAATTACAAAAAGTATCCTTCTCTTTAGTTGACGTTATCGATAAAGTGATCTGGGTTTAAATTGTTTTGTCAGTTTATCTTGTTCCTTATTCATCATTCTTATTCTTCAACAATGCCAAGGATCCAATGATGTAATATATGCCATTTTAGTCATAATTTCATTAATGGTAAACCTGTCAAACAATTCTGATTTTGACTTTTGATATAGTGTTTTTTCTTTTTTTTTAAACAGAAATATTTGTTTTTGTTGACTACACTTTAAAGAAACGTCCTTTTAGCTAAAAAATTCATGCAGATTTGAATCAAATTAATAAAAATAAATAGTAACAAAATCGTAACTTTCTTATGATATACAATTTCATCCAATTGGCTGTATTCCCTTTTGCCAGATGTTATAAAGGTGTTTGGAAATAGAATCAAACGGAGACACGGCAAATGTTAAAGGAACGGTTAAAAGCGAGATGAATGTTTAAGAACTTTTAAAAGCAGAAAAAAATAAAGGTCTTTCCGTATCAAAGATCTAAAAGCGAACAAGTGAATAGAAGGGAATTACTAGCAAGGTATTGTCATTAAATAGATTTAAAAAAATGAATGTTTATTATATATGATAAATATCTACGTAAATAAATTAGAAGCACTGTAATGACAAGTACTTTTTAAATAAATATATTTTACAAAGTGCACTTTTTTAATAAAAAGCACCATAGTTCTTTTCAATTGGCTGAATTTGTTGTTTCTTTCGGATAGACTGTAGTGGACGCCGATTTACCTGTCTGCGAACAACTCTAATTTTGTTGCGTACTTTATATAAATATAGAAAAAGAAAGTTAGAACATGTTAAACTTTAAATGAAAACGCTCACCATTGACATAGACATCAGTTTCATCGATAATTTCCTATTTACAATAATCTTTGTTAATCACGTCTTACAATATGAATGACAGTAATAGACTACCTCGCCAATCAACTGTTCTATGACATCTTCGAGCGTGATGACGCCTAAAGCACCTGTTGTATCTCCGGGATCACTGGAAACAAGCGCCATATGACCTAAATATGTTTATTAGTTGATTGTTTTCCCTAATCTCTATTGACTGTAAATAGTTAAAAACACTCACTTTTTCCTTCTTGAAAGAAATTCAAAATGTCGAGACAACTTGTGTCTGGACCAGTCTCTGGCAAAGTGCTTATGGGTAAGCTCGTCACTGGTAAAGAATCCTCTGGATCATAAGTAATGAGCTGCTTTGTCAACAACATACCGACAAAATTATGTTCTTCGTTTGGCAAATGGATTGGAATCCGAGAATAACCAGCTGAAAGTATCTTATCAACAAGAGCTTCATCTAGAATATCTTGAGTTGATAACGTAAACACGTCATGAATAGGTGTCATAATCAATGAAACAGGCTTTGACTTCAAATCAAGGACAGCACCAATGATAGTCACTTCATCAGCAGTCAACGCATCTACATCCGTGGTATGAACCGCTTGATGAAGAGATACGAGTGACTTTAATCCCGCTTTTTTATAGACGGTGCCATGAGAGGGCCCAAGAAAGTAATCAAGTACCAGCGCAGTTGGATAAGCGACGGGGTATAATAAGTACATCAACCAAAGTACCAGCCTATTATTTTGGGGTTCAATGCTGCAATTAATTATCTGATTTCATATGTTGACATTTACAGGTTCTTTTTTTTACCAAGTTGTTTTTGCACCAATAGTTAATCCGTGTCGTACACATATGGCTACACAAGAAGATATTTTACATATCAGCATACGCGATTGGCCATGTTTTCATCTTTTTTTTTTTTTTTACCTTGAGGGATCACTCTAAGATTTGCAAAGTAGCCTTTTAGTTTGAGATATACTTTCCCTTTTTTCCCCTAAAAACTTACTTACTCTCCAAATATAACAATAAGTGCAGTTGATACTACGACTGCCTGCCATCCTCCACTTAAAACATCATCCAATAAGATGGGCAATGTCTCATTAATAATGACATTGGACAACAATAAAGTCACAAGAACCCAGTGGCGACCACGTTCCAAAAGAGCCAATACTTTTGCAGCATTTTTCTTTTCCTCATTAGTACCTGATTGAATCAGGACATGAAGATTCGTCTGATCAAGTCCCATTAACCCAATGGTCAAACCTAACTCATGTCTTAGAAGACTTGGCTTGGACAACTCTTCTTCTCTTACCTGAAAAGATACCGCCCACCAGTACAAATGTTATAATAGTCAATACTCGCTCGTAGAAAAACGGCGATTCATAATCGATATCACCTCCTTCCGAGATTGGATGTGAATATATAGGTTGGAAAAGGAAAAAGAAAAAAAACATGTCTCTTTTTTTTTTAAGAAAAAGGGTGCTGAGGGAAAGAGAGAGATGACTTGAACACGAAATATATAAAGTTTTTTTTTATATCAAAAACACTTTTGGACATTTATATTTTGAGTTTAAACTCAGTTAAGTTTATCATCACATGCCTCTTGATCAAGGCCCATCAAAAGGAGAGCTTTTACAGCTGTTAACAGAGCAGGTGTTTTATATCTCAGACTCTATACAATCGAATTATGTACATTTAGCGCGTAAAAATGCATAACAAACGGTTGGAATCAGCACTCAGTCTCGCATGAATTCTTGGTAATATTGAGCAGTAGAATAAAAAAAAAGGAAGCAAGAACATAGATTCAAGGGAAAGTATTGGCTGTTTTGTCTCTACGCAAGCTTTTAAGAATCATTTTTTCAAAATAAGAACAAGGGTAATGAATTCTCTCTAGCGAGTAAAATAAAAAATGAGGTATGAACAGAGAAGTTTTTTTATTTCTTTTGTTGGTTTTACGGTGGATTCACATCTTTTGCAAATGTCAGATTTCCTGAAAAATCACACTAAAACACAAGGGTAATCATCTGTGTGGTGAAAACTAGTAATGTGATTGCAAGAATATGAGAATAGTGTACAGAAAGTCTCTGTTGAAAGAATCAATGTAATAATTTTTCTCGCCTTGGAATTTATCAAAAAATTAGACTGTTAAAAGAAGTTTAGCGTGGGCTTGGCTCAAAGTGACACCAAGGTAGTTTTTATGCCCTCTTTATTTTTATTTTCGTCTCTTTCTCATTGAAAACCAAAGAAGGTTTAAATTATTTTGGATCTCAACCTTGAAATGTATGTTCAATTTAATGACTCAACATTTCAACATCATCTTGCTGATTGCAATCTCATTTATTGTTCTTTTTTATTCCAAAAGGGGGCGGAACTGAATTAAGCGATGGAAAAATTCAAAAGGCAAGATAAAATAATGCAGTGACGCTTTATAACATTGGTTATGATTATTACAGCAACAAAAAAGCAACGTCAAAGCATTTGCGTGGTTCCATAAATCAGCACTCGTGAATTATGATCGAGCACAAAATCAACTTGGTGTAATGTATCGAGATGGGTTGGGAGTATCCCAGGATTATAGCCTTGTAATGGAATGATATCAAAAGGCAGCTTCCAATGGAAATAACATGGCTCAACACGGCATTGGTTTTATGTATGAGAAAGGTTACGGTGTATATCAAGATTATAAAGTTGCAATGGAATGGTACCAAAAGGCAGCTAGTAATGGAAATACCAATGCTCAAGTTCATATTGGATTTATGTGTCAAGATGGTTTGGTGTACCTCAGGATTACAAAGTCGCAATGGAATGGTTCCAAAAGGCAGCTTCCAATGGAAATGGCACAGCTCAACACGGTATTGGTGGTTTGTATGAAAATGACCTTGGTGTCACTAAAAACATTGATCTTGCTATTGAATGGTATCAAAAGGCTGCCAATAATAATACCGAGGAGGCAAAGGACGCACTCAAGTGGTTAAAAGAACAAAGAGAAGAGCACAAAGGTATTAAATGTTGATTTTTATTTGATTTATACTGTTTAGTAACATTATTCAAACAGAAGAAAAATACTCAAACATTGACAACATCAAAAATGAACAAAATCAAGATTCAACTTCAACAAACAGCAATGATGAGCACACTGAAAAGTTAATTACCGATGAAATGAAGGGTTTGCAACAAGATTTCCAATTGAAACTTGGCTTAATGGAGAGTGAGATTAAGTCCACCATTACGAACCTCCAACAAGAAAAGGCACAGAAAGATAAAGAGAGAAAACAACTAAAAGAAAACACCAACAACGACCCCAACTATGATTCACTAAACAGACAATGATAATGACCTCAACTACAATTTACCAGACAGTGAAAATGAAAGTGGTCATGATAATGATATCAATTACGATACAGAAATAGACGATAATAATGATGATAACAATGACATCAATTACGATACCGAATGTAGTGATGATGAGGAAGATAAATCATAATAGCAAATCAAAACACCAACAAAAACATCTCAAACGAAGTGTACGTGGATCCAAATTATTATTTATCAGGTAACAAAGACCCCACCAACGATTTATGTCTTGACTAGGTTGTTTATTAATAATAATAGTAAAATAAAACTAAGTAGGGAGAAGTCGATTTAATGATAAGTCATAACTTAAAGTTGGCACAACGGGAAATTTAAGCTGGGAGTTTTGTCAAGATAATCCAAAAGCGTTGCATTAGTGGATATAAAGGTTCTTTGAATGATTTTTTTTGCTGCTTTTTTGTAATTCAGCAAAAAAAATGAATCATTGACAAAAAGGTGAATCTTTGGCCCAAAATTTTCCGTAGTGTGGCCTACATAGTAAATAAAGACATTCAATTCCAATAAAAAGGCTTTGGAATATGAAAGTTTACCATACATTTTGTATTCAAAAACATTTATTTTTTTAGCGCTAAAACAAAGAAAAACTTTGCTAATACAAAATGTATTTTAAGAGTTTTTGTGAAAGGGGCAAGAAAAAATATATGTCGGAGTTCGGTGGTTCACATTTGTGAATCAGAGGTGAATACTGTGAATTTCAAAAATGATACATAACTGCCAATTGAATCTGGGCATCATCATCTCCTTGATTAGCAGCAACTTGGTAATATTGGAATGCCTTTTGATAGTTTACTTCAACACCTTTACCATAATAATATATCTTGCCAAGATTATGGTTAGCAACGGCGTTGTTTTGATTCGCTGCTTTGGTGTACCATTCGATTGCTTTGGTCCAGTCTTGGTCAGTTCCATTGCCATTACCGTAGAAGAATCCCAG
>VCJH01000306.1:16835-28303 GCA_024140565.1 Backusella australiensis | reverse complement strand
TTTTTTTTTTTTTTTTTTTTTTGGATTATCAAAATAAAGTGGTTATTACTAAAAATAGAATGTACTATTATTATAAAGTCGTACTCGATTTCCATTTCCTCGAAAAAAAAACTAACTGTTTATATATAAAAATATCAAATTCTTTTTTTGTATTTTATTATTATTTTTATATAATTTATTTTTATTTCCTTTTATTTCTCTACTTCTTTTTTATTTCTTTTCGTTACAAAATAAACTATGAATTCAACGAGTAATTCAACAGAGAATCCGCTTGGATTGTCAGGAGATTCACATGGCTCGCTTTATAAACTCATTGGTGTCTCACTTGCCATCGCCAGTGGTAAATAATATATTTAGTGTTGCTATAGTAACGAACACACGTCAAAATAACTGATAGAGCCGATATAGGTATTTTTATCGGAAGTAGTTTTGTATTAAAAAAGAAGGGTTTATTAGAATCTACAAAAAAATCAGGTAAAGTAATAGGTGATAGTGAGAGAAAAAGTACTTTTTTTTTTTCTGATCTGTAAATTGATTTTACTAGGCGGTGTTGCCGGAGAAGGATACAGCTATCTAAAGTCAGGGATGTGGTGGAGTGGTATGATTCTAAGTAAGTAGAAAGAGCAAGGGAATATAATGTTCTCCATGTACTCATTGGTGCTACTTTTATAAAGTGGTGGTTGGTGAAGCTTGTAATTTTGTGGCATATGCCTTTACACAAGCCATTCTAGTAACACCTCTTGGAGCATTGAGTGTAGTGTTAAGGTACGGAGATATATCTTATGTTGGGTTATAAAGAAGAAGAAGAAGAAGAAGAAGAGGCTCTAACTTTATTGCAATAGTGCGGTATTATCATCGATATTTTTAAAGGAGAGACTATCATTTCAAGGCAAAGTGGGGTGTTTACAATGCGTGTTGGGAGCAGTAATTATTGTGATGCATGCACCAGAACAAGGTGCTGCAGATTCTTCAATTGAGACGTTTAAACATTTGATGTTGTCCGTAGGTAAAGTACATTCAACATTAATATCAATAAATAATTAAATAAATGAATATTCTAAATACCGATCAATTAATCAATAATAAATGAACAATAGGCTTTCTTGTATACGCTGGATTAGCCATCGTCATATCATTAGTACTCGTCTTTTACTGTGGAGATCGATGGGGCAAGACTAATATGTTGGTGTACATCAGTGTTTGTTCCTTAATTGGCTCATTATCTGTTGTCTTTACCCAGGGTATTGGTGGAGCCATCGTCTATTCAGTTGCGGTGGAGAACCAATTCACAAACTGGTTTGTATATCTTGTACTTATTATTACGCTTGTCACACTTGCCATCGAAATCATTTATCTCAACAAAGCCCTCAATATCTTCAATACCGCCGTTGTCACACCCACCTATTATGTCATCTTTACCACTCTAACTATTGTCAGCTCAATCGTCTTTTATCGTGGATTCGAAGCTTCTCCAGTAGACATTGTCACTTGCGTTTTTGGTTTCTTGATTATTTGTTCTGGTGTAGCCCTTTTACAAAATTCTCACAGTCAAAAGCAATCCAAGAATCGCATGTCTGAAGAAAACCCACGCGAAAGCTTATTGCCCTATGATAGCGAGAAGTATTTGACATCAGATGAAGAGGACATCAATCATGTTGGTACAAGCTCAAATAGACACAGTGTTATCAGTTGGGAATCTGCAAATATAGACTATCGCAACAAGGAGTCAAGCCATCACAATCGCAGTGGTAGCTATGCGGATGCAATCAGTCTCAATACAATCGATATACCCAAAAACTCTGGTAAGAAAGGATGAAAGGAAATACATACTAGAGTCATAAAGAAACTAAACAAAATGTCGTTCTTTATCACTATTTAGTAGATGAAGTATCTGATGAGCCCGCTAGAAAATCACCATTAGACACAACATATGGAGTTGGTAAACGTGCGCAGGACGCAATGAATCCTATTAGTTCACTCCGCTTGGGCCTCAAAAAGAAGAATGATGACCAAAGGGGATTGATCGACTAAATCATGTATTAACAATTATAGTAATAAAAGAATGTGTATAATAATTTAATGTATAATATATATGTTGTTTTTATTTTGTATATCTTTATGATACAGAAACCAAAGACTTTAAACAATTAAAAATCTCTCGTGCAGACTTTTTGTTTTCGGCATAGATTTGATAATTTTCCAATTGGGTATCCAAAACAAACGAATTAGGTACAAAAGTATCTTCATCCTCGTTGGTTAGCGCGAGCCTTGTTACACTATTTAAACTAATATCCAAAATCGGTGTTTTGGTCTATTCTTTTATTAGCTTTTTGTATTGATCACACACACACACACACACATACGCTTACCAGTTCATCGCGGTACATTAATAACCTCCCATTTTGTAACTCAAAATAACGTCGTTTCCAAAGCTATGAAATAAAGTTTTAAAAATCATGCAATTATCTTCATAACAAAAAATAAACTTACAGGACTCGCTATAGACTGTATTGACGCAAAACCCGTCATGAGAGTCTAAAACAAATAAATAAGCAAACACATATAAATAATATTAATCATGGTGCTTTTCCGCTTACTTGATTAATTGCTAGTTGATTTGTATTTTGAGTCACGGGCTCTTTTTTAGTTTGTTGCTGTTGTTTCTGGGGTGGTTCTATCTTTTTTGATGCTGGTACCTGTTGCTGTGGTGGTTGTGAGTGGGTGTACAGATGATTTTGCTGATTCAACACGGGTTGTGTTTGAGAACGACGTGGTAGCTGTGTTTGTTCTTTCTGCTGCTGAAACTTATGACTTTGTAGTTGCTCTTTCTGCTGTTGAAACTTATTTAGTTGTGGTAACTGTGGCTGTTGCTGTTGCTGCTGCTGGACTTTATTTAATTGTGGTAACTGGAATTGTGGAGATGACTTTTCATCCATGCTACGACGCTTAAATCTTGCAGTTTCCAAATCTTTTTTCTTTTGCAGTAAAGACAGGATGGTTGCCTCATCTGGTCTCTTTTTTTCATCTTCTTCTGGTATCGAAGCGATCGATGTGGGCGTTATAGGACTACTTCTTCCTGATCGATCCAATAATGATTCTGGCTCTGTATATATCTTCAAGTTATTTCTATCAGACATGGGAGAAGGAGAGGGAGATGGTGAATAAGGCGAAGGAGATGGTGATGGCGAGTAAGGCGAAGGGGAAGATGAGGGCGAATAAGGCATCGAATTACGTTTTCTTGCGATATAAGAAGTGCGTTTGCTCATTGAGGTAGGTCGAGGTCTGTTTGGAACGACGTTATCATTTAATTTTAAGCGTGTTCTGACATTTGAATCACTGAGGTCTGAAAGTGAAGAGGCAGTTATCTGTGCATGCGATAATTCCAGGATGGATGCAACTGATCTACTGTGTACAAGTGCTCGTGCTTTTATTTTTATAGAAAATTTGTGTTTAGTTTCTGCCTTATTTATTTATAATATATTATTTTTTATTATTTTATATTACCTCGACGAACACCACTAAATATATAAAGTACATGAGCGTTTGTTATTACATTTATGCCATTATTATTGTTATTATTATTACCTGACACTATCGGGCACATAATTAATCAAAACAAAACGATCTTCTACTCGAACAAACCCATACAGTATTTCATTTTTTATATGTTCACGAAATTCACTAGATGAAATGTTGAATATCACTTTCAAGGGCATTCTTTCTTTACGTCTTATTTACTATTAAACTGGATCCACCTACGCTAAACCGTTTGTTCCAGAGGAATAAAGAGAAATGGTATCTTTTGTGTTGTTATAACCGAGCATTAACCTATTTCGGTTTTATATCAGCTTGAATATACTTAAAATAGAGAAATCAACGCTTTACCAGTTTGTTGGCTCGTCCTCGGTGATTGCATAGTAAGTTGCAAGGATTCTAGGATCTCTGACATCGCACATGTTGGATTAAAGAAGGAAAAGAAAAAGGAATAAATAAACGCATGTTATATTTTTCTTATTATTATTTATTTTTGTGTGATACAATTGTTTATTTTATTTTTATAAGTGAACACAAAGATATTAATCTCCGTTCTTTGTTATAAAAAGCACTTCTGTATATTAATGGTATGTTCTGAGTTGAAGTAAGACAAAAAGTCTATATCTCTTTATCCGTCCATTTATTTTGCAATTAAAGTGAGGTCATGTATTTAGAATAGATGCAAATATAGTTGTGTATATTAATCTGTTTGTTAACGAAACCCACACGCTTGTAAAAGTATAATGTCACTATTTACATACGGAATCAATACTTTAAAGAACGGGCATCAACAAGATAAATGTGTTTATCCCAATAGCCCAGAGAGTAGAATGCCATGATGCTTTCCTTTAATAGCAAATATAATGCATTATCAATTTAGAGACATAACTTTTACAACACTTCACTTTTAAGTGTCTATATATATGTGTGTTTATGAGTAAGAATATATTAATGTGGTAAAGTCTATCTTTTCTTTAACTATTGTATTGCTCTTTTTATAAAAGTACTTTGTTCAGGATCTTTTTCTTTTCTTTTATTTCTTGACATGCAAAAAGAAAGGTTATTGTTCTAGACTTGCAGAAAGGTACCTTTTGCTTTGTGTTATACAGAAAAATAAAGTCCACCCAATAAAAATCAACATCGTGAGCTATCATCAAAATATAGTCAATCTAAATGTCACATGTGTCAAAATAGAAGCTGCATGCCAGTCAAGTATATTTATGTTGCACTTCACGGGATGAGTAGCACATTCAGAGATAAAATGAAGTAATATTACCAGCTGCTATAATTAGTGAAAGGAGTTGTTTTTTTTTAATGGCGTTAAGTTGTCCTAGTAAATAAAAAGTCTTTGGTGATCAATGAATAAACCAATAGTCGCTTCTAAATAACAGTCATAAACAAGAACTCAACTGGTTTAATAACGAAATATTAGAGTTTGTTCAGCACACTTTAAGGGCAAATACCTTGACAACATCTTGGATAAAATATGCTACCGTGACGAATCAACAGCTGCGATACTACTACATTTTACAATTCATTGAGTATGCCATATTTACGTTATAGTAAAGTACATAGATGATCTATCGCAAAAGGAGATTTTTCTGATCTTTAAAATGAGTTTCTATTTTTCGCTTTTTCTTCCTCATACTTTTTATTTCTCTTTATATACGCTTAAATGACCGAATTCCAACCTATCCAAGGTGGAGGCTCGCTTGTTATCGCATGGCAAACCAATTCCAAAAAGGTATTGCTTGTTGGAGGTGGCAACGTAGCAGCCCAACGCATTGTTTCGCTTAAAATGAGCGATGCGGATATCACACTTGTCTGTCCGGAGGAGGGACTTATTGACGAAGTCAGATATCGCATAGAGGAATCAAAGGAAGTAACTTGGATCAACCGTGCATTTGTGGACCAAGATCTGGAAGGAGTCGACATGGTCTTGACAGCAATGGACGATCATGAGGAATCGTTGCGAATTGGCCACCTTTGTCGGTCAAAGAAGATACCAGTCAATGTCGCTGATGTACCACCCTTGTGTGATTTCTATTTCATGAGCCAGCACCGCGACGGTCCTTTACAAATTGCCGTCTCAACTAATGGCAAAGGTCCTAAACTTGCCAGTATGGTACGCCAAACGATTGCAAAGGCATTGCCCGATAAGATAGGTGATACGATTGATAAGATGGGTGTACTGCGTGCCAAAGTACGCGAATGGGAGCCTGAACAAAAGCAATCCGGCAAGCGTATGGGTTGGGTAACTAAAGTGTGTGATGCTTGGGGGCTGAAGAACATGACGCGCCTTAACGATCTTGCAACAGCGGAAGAAATGGAGGCTGCGTTTGGTAAGCTTAAGGAGTACTTTTTAAAGAATGAGGTGCCGAGCATAGACGATATCTTGCCCGTTATCGACACAAAAAAGACACCTCGTATCACCTTGATAGGAGCTGGACCAGGTGACCCAGAGCTGATTACAATAAAAGCAAAGCGCTATTTGGAGGAAGCTGATCTTGTTATCAGTGACCGACTGATTCCACAGCAGATTCTTGATACTGTTACCGGTGAACTTCGTATTGCACGCAAAGTAACGGGTAAATCCGACGAGGCACAGGAGGAGTTGATGCAATGGTGTTTGGAGGGACTTAAGAATAACTTGCACGTCGTGCGGTTAAAGATTGGTGATCCTTTGTTGTTTGGCAGAGGCGGCGAGGAGATCATTTGGTTCCGTGAAAGAGGCTATGAACCAGAGCTGGTAGCAGGTATTTCCAGTGCATTTTCTGCGCCGATGGCTGCCAATATCCCTGTTACATTCCGTGGCGTTTCGGACCAGGTGATCATCACAACGGGAAGAGGTACAAAGGGAAGCATGCCGGATTTGCCATTGTATGGTCCTACACAGACTTTGGTTGCTTTGATGGCTGTGGGACGAGCATCTGAACTCAGGCAAATGTTATTGGATAGAAAATACCCTGCTGATGTGCCTATTTGCTGGATTGAGAACTCAAACTGTCCGGAAGAACGCATCATCTTTGGCAAGCTTGAAACAATGGCCAGCGTGGTGGAAGAACATGGGATAAAGGCACCTGCTGTCCTCGTTGTTGGTAAATCAGATGCTGTATTAAACACAATCGATCCATAATGTGCCATAATAAAACATACTTATAAATAAACAAAGTCACCATTATTATTATTATTAAAAAAAAACCAGGTTTCATTCCAGTCATTATTATCAAACAAGGAGACAAAAAACGCAAAGAGAAGCGTTCTTAGTTACAAGCTTATTGACGGAACAAGCAATATAGCCGAGCCGAGCTAATCATCTTCCCTCGCATAAATCATTTTTGGCTCCTGAAAAGTTTACCATGGCATTGTGTGACTTTATTTTGTAATGGAGAGAGCTTAATATATACCCATTGTTTCATTTCGATCTTTTTTTTCCCCCTCTTCTTCCTTTTCATACTTTTCACCATGTCCTATTCGTCTGCAGGAGACGAACCATCAAATCAATCAGCCCAAAGTAAATATATAATCAACTGCATAAATTTTTTTTTCTTTACTTACTGTTTTTGTCTTGGTAGGAAAAATACAAAAGAAGCGTTTTTCAAGTCATTCCGACCACAATGTTAATGTCTTGGCAACAGACAATTCGAAGAGAATGAGCGGAACTTATGGCAGTTTTGAGCAATACACATTTGGTAGCCATATGTCTCGTCTCTCTAGAAATAAAAGGTAGGTGCAAAGAAAAAAAAAGTTCTGTATCTTGTGCTTTATTAAAGTGTGTGTGTTTTTTTAATAAAAAAATAGCCATCATTCACGGATAAATAGTTGGTCAGGAGTCAGTATAACCTCCAGGCTAAGCCATGATTCTAGTCGAGCTCAGCTTGTAGGCATCCATAACCAATTGCACCCTCCAAACCTGGAAACACCACCGCACGGAAAATCCTATGTTAAAGTAAATACACACAAAAAAAGAAAACCAATTTCATAAAAAAATTTAATCGAAAAAAAGTAAACACCCTATTGTAATAATATTAGATTAAAACACGCATCAAAACAAACAAACGATTCACCCGTATCCTTTTAGCACAAACATTAGCGGTCGACATGACAGAAATATATGCATCCACACACACAGTATTACCGGAATCATCGGAAGAGAACCCAAAGCAGCCGATGGGCTCAATTTGGACAAGCCGGTTCAGTAAAGATGGTCGTTACTTGGCAACGGCAGGGCAGAATTGCACCATTCATATTTGGAAAGTATTAAGGGACCCTGAGCGTACGGATAACATTGATGTTCAGGATTTATCCCCCCATGAACCTTCTGTTAAGGTCTTTCACGATGCTCCTGTCAGAACCTATGCCGGTCACAAGGCCGATATTCTTGACCTAAGTTGGTCAAAGGTAAGACGGATATACAAATTTTGATGCAGGTTTATTAATTGTTTTGGTGTAAACAAATAGAATGGTTTTTTATTGTCTGCATCAATGGACAGTACAGTGAGGTAATTATACACATACGAATAATGAGACTGTCTCTTTCTTTTATTAATTTAATTGAAAGAGAATATGATTTGAATTGACTAAATAAACAAAGGACCTTAGATTATGGCACATTTCACAAAATGTATGCTTGTGCATATTCCGACATTTGGATATCGTGACAAGTGTCAGGTTCCATCCAAAGGTATATATAGAGTATGATTAAAAAAGTGGAAGGGAGGGCTCTAATTAAATGTAAATAGGACGACCGTTTTTTTCTTTCAGGCTCAATGGATTCCAAACTTCGACTCTGGAGTATCCCCGAAAAACGAGTAGCATTTTGGAATGAAATTACCCAAGGTACAGTCACCGCTGTTGGATTTACATTAGATGGTCGTACAGCCTGTGCAGGTGCTAGCACAGGTGATGTCTTCTTTTATGATACCCAAGGTCTCAAGTACAATACACAAATATTGGTCAAAACAAATAATCATAAAAAGGGGCGCAAGGTGACGGGCATCGAACCCATGCCTGGGATGCCGCCCGGTGAGGAGAGGATTCTAGTCACTACAAACGATTCGAGGATTTGGATTGTGAATATGAAGGATAAAAGTTTTGTGTATAAATATAAAGGGTTAGAGAATTCGTCTATGCAAATACGAGCATCATTCAGGTACCTATATAAAACAAGACAAAAGATAAAATAATATTCATATACTAATGTATGGGTAATAGTGATGATGGTAGATATATTATTTGTGGCTCAGAAGACAATTGTATCTATCTATGGTGCACAGACCAGGTCAGCTATTCACCTTTCCACTACCTACAAGAAAGTCGATTAAAAGCAGCAGCGGCGCTGGGGCATTTAGGTGACCATGTATTACAGACAATCATGCAAAACGGCGGAGGACATTTTTCCAGCGAGTATGGTGTTACGGGCTGGCTTAAAAAGGGAGAAAGAAAGGTGATCGATAAACTTCGAAGTCGAAACGAGCACTTTGTCGCACATCAACACGCAATCACCTCTGCCATCTTTGCACCTACAAAAACACGTAAATTATTAGCAAAGGCCGGTGGCGATATTATCTTTGATCATACACCTGTATATACCCATAGAGAACCTAAAACACAAGATTACGAAAGTAATGATGACGACGATGAAGACGATATTATTATACATAGAAGAAGTCGGTCTCTGTCCTCTTCCCATCGTGGAAGCCTATCGAACTCTAATATAGATGAGTTGCGCCGGACATTGAGAGAGGAATTTGAAGAGGCAACACCAGAAGAAAGGGACTATTTTGATTATCCTGATAGTCAAATAATCATCTCTGCAGATCTACATGGCGCTATTAAAGTATGGAGAATGGATTCCGGTGTTTATAATTGGAGTAACAACGAACAAAGCAGTACTGTAGTATATGATTCACCTGAAAGTATGGGATCAGAGACAGATTCGGATTCGCTTACTAGCCAGTCTACTACAAGTGCAAATATAAATAATAGTCGATCCTTTGTAGATAGTAAAAAATCGAAACGTAAATCTACTATTTCGAGTTTATTTTCAAAGATGTTTGATAAAAATAAATAAAAAAGTTACTCAATGGGTCAATAGCAGTGTGCTACATTGGAATCGGCTATTTTTATTTGCTGATATTTTAGTAGGTTAATAATACTTTTAATGTATTTTTGTATATACTTATATATTATACAGGTCGACTCCAGCATAGATGGGACATGCATATGATAAATGACACCTCAAATATGTTGGATATCGAATCTATCATGGACCAAATTGAAGAGTTGGATTTCGAACTTGATCTTGATTTACTTCGAGCTTTCGAGACAGATAATCGACTTTCCGATGGGATGACTGGAGCAAATTATGATACGTGTACAGGCACTCTTGCCGGAGAAGACATTCATGTAAAAGGCGCAGTCTTTGTACCTTCAGGAACTGATGAATCCAAAATTGATCTCCTGGACAACGATTGTGATATCATCACTAATGCCAGCACGGGTGTGTTCCATTTTGAACAAGTTTATACAAATTCAGCGCACAATAATAGATATCTCAGCGGATTGCAACCCACACTTTTACTTGATGCAGAAGATCGACTTTCAAGAATCAGAGAGCCGGACACGGAATACGATGTGCTAATTTTTGCTACATGCAATGATGGGAACTGTGAATTATTTGCAGATGAAATGTCCATCCCTCACCAAATGCTTTATGGTATTGGAAACTGGAATGGTCCACAGGGTATGAATTTCCCTTGAAATTTGATTTTAAATGTAAGTGAAGATCTAAGAGTCAGCAGGTATCAGCTTGTAAATAAATATTTAAATGATAGATTCCTGTTGATGTTGATTCAAGTTTTGTTCTTGCTGGAAAACAACCTACCTTTGGACTCACCCCTTGTTCTACTATCTGGAACTTTTAGCCATCACCCATCCGAGATTATGTACAACTGAATCATTATCTACGCACACACCAACCTACACGTTCACTGTTCCAGGAGAAGGAGAGGAAACCAGCACCCACGTGCATGAAATCACTTGTACAGGTATTGATGAAGATGATAACGCCGATTATAAGTATGAATACCACAAGTATAAGCACCACAATGATAATTGCGAGGTTTACCACGATTACAACCACGATCATTACCACAACCATAGCCATGATCACAAACACAGCCACAGAAATGAGTATGAACATGGACATGGACATGAACACGATAACCATAATGATAATCATCATTACGATAAGTATAAGTCGCATAAGAACAAGGACGGGCGCCATAACGATCACAAAAACCATGATGGTAGCCGTGGAAAATCAAAATTCGTACACAAGCCTAAAGATGAGCAAGCTAGTGTTTTACAGGGAGCCGCTTATTCGTCATTCAATGAAAAGGAAAATGTCATGGCAACTATTCTAGAAAACCACGACTCATCAAACCAAATTCCATCTCAATCAGTTGGCCGCTCTTCCGCTTCTAATATCAAGAAAAACTCAGCTGCCACAGGCACCATACAAAGTGGGCAATCTAAAATTTCACCTCATGTTGGAGGGTACCTCAGCACTTTCACTTTTATTTTCTTATTGGGGTACATCTTTTCTTAAAAAATTAACTTGAACTATATTTTATTTAATGATCTTATAAACATCGAAATGTAAAAACCACGTTTTTTTATTGATATTATTTTGCTTATTAAAAACAAATCACACTATGTATGCAATAAAAGTTTAAAGTTTTTGAAGAGAAAATAGGCTTAATGAATATATACGGCAATTCTTTTTTCATACATTTATTTTGTAGACAATTCCATATGGGAATTTAACATTTGGCAGACCACACAAAATAAGTAAATCAAAATGTAAATCATCTTTGAATCCATATTCTTTTCCGTTTGAAAGTCTTATGATCAAATGCAGTACTTCTTAC
>VCJH01003059.1:26505-47353 GCA_024140565.1 Backusella australiensis | reverse complement strand
TTTTTTTTTTTAAATCTGTAGAGCTTGTTTAATACAATTATTTAATGTGATAAAATGTCTTTTAAAGCACTTATAATATCATAAAAAGAGTCAATCTAATCAAAATGCTTTTTGTACGATTTACCAAATGGAAAAAAAATGTTTTTTGGACATTTGCAAAAACATATTCGGGCTTCCCGCTTTTAGTTTCGGGATTACCCTCTATCGAAATTCGTGCAACATGGTATTACAAATAGAAGCAAATGATAACGGTAGTTGTCATTTTTACTTGATACTTGAAGCATTTTTTAAGTTTAGTAATAAAATGGTATCACGGACTTTATCATTTAGCAATTCTTTTTTTTTTTACTTTTAGAAAACACTCTAAGAAAGAAACTCCTCAAACGACTAATTAATGAATTAAGGTGTCGCAAGAGCTTATTTTTTTATAAAAAAAAAGGCCTGATGTACGTAGATGAATACGATATATTTTATTGGGGAAAAAAAAGACAAGGGAAATTCTGTTTATTCGTCGTCTTCATCATAAAGATCCTCTTCGTCATCAAGATCTTCATCTTCGTCGAAATCATCTTGGAGCCCCATATCAAGATCATTAAAATGACCTTTCAAGACTTTTCTTGCCTTTGATAAAGCGTTTCCAATTCGGTCCTCAACAGATCTGATGGCTTCAGGATCATTATTCGCTTCCACCACTTCGACCAAGCTTGGGAAGGCCTGTGGTAAACCGGTGCAAAGCTGAGGTGCATAAATGAGATGTTTAAACCAGGGACGATTAGGTAAGCCTTGCGAATCTGTAAAAGCACGCTCGAAATATAAGACTCGATTATTGTGTTTACGCATGTGCTTCTTGACTTTTTTGGTTAAATGACTCTTCTTTTGCAACTTATGTTTCCATTTGCGTGCCTTTTTGTTAAAGTGATGGCTATAACTGGTCAACTCGTTGAGTGCCGGAGAGATAGATGGGAAAGTGAGACATCCTTGTTGATTGGAGATGTGACCTAGTGACCTGGCAATCTCAATGGCATAATCGTGAGGATATAGAGGCAAAAAGTAATCCGAGGCGAGACGGATCATCATCAATCCCCAAATCTTGGTCAATGCTTGATGGTACTCATAGGTTGGATCTCCGTACTGGTTCATCCAGTCAATACTATCATACAAACTGTGATGGACACCATAGTCATTTCCACGGAATCCAATTGATGCACTGGCAATACCTAAGTGATTGAAAAAGGCGGTGTAATCTGAATCAGATCCCAGAGGGTCAATAAGGGGGTGCTCTTGTAAAGTAATATCCTCAAAGATGGTTTCATCTTTTGGAACAGGTAGGATACGATCGTTCTTCCACACTTCAAAAACGGGTAAACTAGAATGGGGATCTACAACTTCTTGTGTCACCTCATAGATCAGTCGATTTAATAACGGCGACGCTTGTGCATTGAAATGTCTTCCAGAAACTGCATAATCAACATTAATATATGCAACTGCTTCTTCACGAAGCTGACACTTGTGTTCTTCTGCCCATTCGGTAGATCCAACTGCTCCGTATTCTTCTCCATCCCAGGATGCAATGATGATTGTACGGCGAGGACGCCATCCACGCTTAGAAAGTACACCTAATGCACGAACCAGTTCGAGCTATTTTTTTTATTAAAAGAAAAAAAAAAGTTAATAAAAATTGGTGTTTCTTGGATTTTTAAACTTACTAGAATAGCAGAACCTGATGAAGGATCAACAGCACCATATCCCCAAGCGTCCCTGTGGTTTCCGATGATAACAGATTTTTCGGGTTCTTCAGAACCAGGTATTTTTCCAACGACATTCCAGATCTTTTTAACTTGATAATCATTTATATTGACCAAATTAATCTGGGCTTGACTTGGTCCTACGTAGTAGTTAACATCACACAATCCTCCTTGCCAAGTGATGTCAGACTTGAAGCCATATCCTTCAGTAGCCTTTAATAATGGGAGTGCCTCTTTCCATGAAATGGGGAGGGAGGGTATTTTGGGTATATTGATGGTTTCATTGACAGGAACACGTTCAGCATCTAATGTGGAAGCATATCCGGGTGTCGTTGGATCACCTGGCATGTAAGAAAGGAATTGGACAGATCCTCTTTCAACAGAATCTGCAGATCTCCTATATATAAAATGTCATTTTTTAAGGACTTATTTCAATATACTATAACTTATATATAATAAGATCTTACCATGGGCCATCAGGATATGATTTCCTTGTAGAGTTACCGTCATCAGAGTCAGTTGACCCCTCATCATTAGGATCAGTATAAAGGATTGCGCCAATACAGCCATAATCTTGGGCCATTTTAACTTTCAACCCACGAGAGATCTTTCCATAGCGTACTAAAGCGATAGTACCCTCAAAAGATACGCCTCTAATTCTCAGAAACTGAAAGTCACTTTCGCGACCATAGTTCACATAGACCACTGGACCAGTGACGTTACCATCACCAGAATAAGCATGAAAAGTAGGTACGGTATCACCTTTGTCCTCCTTGAGAGATGCTTCAAAGAGTACATCATATTCATCACTTGCATTTAGGACGGCCAATCTTCTTTGAAGTGGGTAGTTTAACGTAGGGTAGTATGTTTCGATCTTGGTATCAATATATCCTTCCCCCAAGTTAATAAATTGGTCACGGGTCCATTCCGCTAACTTGAAGTCGGCATCAGAACCTGCCAAGTGAGAGTGCTTTGCATATGTCTCAAAGTAAGATTTGATATGGTCACTTGATGGGATCGCCTTCATTAGATCCGTAGCTGTTTCATCTGATAAGGCTAAAAGTAAATAAATAAACAAATAGTTGTTAATAACACCTCCTTAAAATATTGGATCTAAAAAAAACTATCTTATTTACCAAGTCCAATATAATTAAAAGTAGACTGTTGAATAAAATATAATACAAGTCCAAAAAAGACAAATGTAGATAAAAGTTTCAATCGAAGTGAACGAGAGTGTACGCGATTCAAAAAAATATATCTCTTTTTTTGGTAGAGCGTTTTCCACCAACTTTGTGGTTCATGTTTTTCATCAAAACATGGAGAGTCAGAAACAGTATAGTAGCCTTTCTTCATTAAGTGCTATTCATCCAATTATTCTTTTAAAAAATGGGAAAATGATAACATCAAAAAGAAGAAAGGAGAGAGAGAAAAAAAAACCTTTAGATCAAAAATCATCAAATATATAATTTCTTGTTTATTTGTTTTGTAAACAGTTTCGAAGCGTTGAAACTATCAGTGCAATCAACTTTATTACGTTTCTCCGTCACTTGCAGCTTTATTGTACTATAGTTTTGATATTCAAAAATTTCTTGGGATATTAATTTTTTTTTACTAACAGATCCCTGAGGTTTAGTCATCTTCGACAGCTTGATTACTTTTTGCATAATAAAGTGCCATTAATTTTTTATAACATTATTACAGATCCCATTCGTATATCTGTCAATCCACGTTATATTACGTGGATAACAGTACCTGTAACAAAATAGAGATCTAATTCAAAACTGGTATATCACGTTTATTTATTAAAAAGGAGAGATGTAAACAATATTTCATCCAGAAGCTCTAGGAGATATTTATTTATGTATTCTAAAAGACTTCACACACACATGATATCACACTTTTTTGCTTTCATTAGGAAAAAAAAGTATTCCATCTGTAAATAACGCGATTTCTATTAGTCAACAAGCATGATTTTCATCACTTGCCAAGCATATTTTAGGCTTTTGTTTGTTTTTTAGCCTCAACATACTTTGATAAAATAATAGTCCAGGTGATATCGTCGCGTCTCTGTTGCATTTGTGTTGTTAAAAATAGACATATCGCCAAACGTTGTCTTTCTCAAGACAATTATTTAGACCCCGCTATAGATTCACTAAGAAAGACTTAGGCTTGTAGAATTTAAATGAGAGGAAAGAGTGGGAGGAGGTAAACATAATAATAGTGATTTTGTGTTTTCGTGATTTTTCAGCTATAAATTTGAGACATTCAGTACTATGTTTCTTATTATGTTGGTTAATATTTGTATAGTACGAAAGAGAACAGACGCATAAACATGCTAAACCTCAGAGAGAGAGGGAGAGTGTTCTTAATTGAATACAAATGAGATTCTTAAAACTTACTATATTGTGTTTTTCAGGGAAAATACTCTCATAAAAGCGAATATGGTTAGAGCAGGAACAGGAACAGATCTAATTACACTTATCGTTATAGGAAACGCCATTAATAGCATTGGCCTTAGTGGATGATTTAAAGTTATGCCCATATGAAATATTGAATTTAAAGTGAAAATATACTCGTTTTATCGCTCCCAATAGAGTTTATTTTAAATAAATGAAAAGAAATCTTTATTCTAAAAGGCCAGTTTGTGAATATAAGAGTACACCACCAGAGGAGATGGATTTTAATAAACAGGCCCAAGCTTTCTTTTTTGAATACCCTTTTTGGATAAAACATACATATGTAGGTCGAACGTCATTTCAATTTAGAGAGTTATATGTAAAAATAGTTCGTTTTTCTGAAAACTATTTTTATATTTTGCATTACATCACCTCTATTAATATTAGAGAAGAAATTGAATGAGTAAGTAAAAAGACAATACATCATAATTAATTTGTCAGAAATAGTAACGCAAGCAGATTGTAACACAATGACTTCGACTTCAAATTAGACCCAGCCAAAAGATGTTTTTAGTTACATTGTGACTGGTAAACTCAGTGTCTACAAAGCATCAATGCAGAGTCCAGAGCAATACAGTAAAGTGGTGAAAAGCTATCCCAGAAAGGAAACTGTTCTGTGTCGTAAAGGTTTTTTTTTCATCAAAAAAAAATATAAAAAGGCAAACTACTTTCCACTCTTCTTTTTTTTTCATTATCAATTTATCAATAAGTTAAAACAATGTCCCACGAAGAAAACTACAACAAGATCCAATCCATTGAACAGCCCACTGAAGAACATAAGGCCAACATTACCCACCAAATGCTTGGCGGTGCCGCTGCTTTTGAAGCCATGCGTCTCTATAACAAGAAGAAGCAAGAAGAAGGTACCAACCCCGAAAATGACCACCACATGGCCAAGGAGCTCCTCGCTGGTCTCGCTGGCGCTAGTGTGGACCGTCTTATTGAATCCAAGGGAATGAACTGGTTTGATCGCGAAAAGGCCAAGCATCATGCTAAGGAAGAAGCCGAGAAGCTTTACTCCCAGCAAACCGGTTTTAACTTTTAAATGGTTGACTAATACCCAGAACAATACCTTTTCCAATTTGTTTAAAAAAAAACATTTTATGTTGTGCATTTAAATAAAGATATTTTATCAAAAACAAAGCTTAACAGATGTATCAAATACTTTGATGTGTACATTTATGGACTAGCATTTTTTTTTAATTTTCTAAATGGGAAATTTATGCTCATTAAAATCACCTTTTTTATTAATTAATCGAGCACTGATGAACGGCTGAAAGTTCCAGATCATGGATCAATGAAAATACTATATACCATACCTAATGCCGTCCGAGCTAATTCTCATAGGCACTCAAACATAAAATGAAAAAATATAGAAAAGGAACTATACTTTTTTTTTCAATTTCGTGCACAAATGAGCCCCCCAACCAATTTGTTCTTTTTTGCTAAAGGGATGATAAGTTTTTACTGAATACAGTTCCTGTTTTATTTACATGCAAGGCTTGGAGAGACGAAAGTATTATTTAGTTTCAATTATCCAAATATGGTTATTTCGAGTTCATTGACGCTATGTGAAAAACTACAGTGTTACAGTTATTTCTTCCGTCAACAATTAGAACTTTATGGAAACTTTGACCTTCTACTTTTCCTTTTTTTTTTAATTGATCGGATTAAATTCTCGTGTTAATCCTTTATTTTTGTGCATTTGATAATGTCTTATTATACATTCAAGCAATATCGATGCAAATAAGGGGAAGATGTATGTTTATTTATTTATCCAAGTATTGCTTCGCTAGTTCCCACTATAATATGGGCTGTTTATGAGAAAATGACATAATTATTTCTTGGAACCGATCCATAATCTTTTACTTTAAGAATTTTAGTTCCATAAACGAAACAAAGATCGGTCTCCAGGCTGTTTTTGTACTAAACCACATGTATATAAACACTTCTGTTTGGAAAACAGGCTTTTTATTCTCCCCAAAAAAAAAGCATTACATACTTTGAGTAACATCTACTGTTTGCTAAAGTATCTTCTATTTTCGTTCTCACACACTTGAAATAAACAACAACAGAAAAAATGCATCTATAATTATAGTATCATCTATTTTAAGTAGTAGCAATGGTAATTGACACTGGAAATTTGAATGACAAGTATAAATGCTTATGTTAAAATCTCCACACCAGTTTCAGTTACAAGTAGGGTGTGCTCAAATTGAGCGGAGCGCTTACCATCCTTTGTAGTAGCAGTCCAGCCATCGGGCCTAAATTAATAAGAGGCAGTTAAAATCTTTGTTAATGTGTCTTTTTTACACTAAAAATCATGTCGTACCACATAAGCTCTTGATGAACACCCTCACAAATCATAGGCTCAATAGTGAAGCAATGTCCAGGTTTAAGTACACCCACAGCCTTATTGTCTAAAAAGCAGACAAGCAATTAGTTTTCCTAATATCCGATATGTGTAATACACTTACTGGCATAGTGAGGCACATTAGGAGCAGTGTGGAACAATTGGTTAATACCGTGTCCACAAAAAGTACGGACCACAGAAAAGCCATTCTTGGTAGCATACTCTTCAATGATTTTACCAAAATCACGATATCTGACACCAGGCTTAGCTATATCATCATTACAAAGTAAGGCTACTGTTTTCGCTTTTCTTCATTGTACTCTTACCAGCAGCAATAGCCTTGTCCAAGCACTCGCGGGTAACGTTGACCAATTTCTGACCAACCTCATCAACGTTGCCAACAAAATAGGTTGCATTAGCGTCACCATGGAAACCGTTATAGAAACAACTAATATCGATGTTGATAATATCGCCATCAACTAAAGGTCTCTGATCCGGAATACCGTGACAGATAACTATCGTATAAACAGATCAAAATTAGAACCATACACATATTCAAATGGCGATATTCTCTTTTTACCTTCGTTCAATGATCTATTTATCCGCATAGTAATAAAAAAAAGAAACATTAATACCAAACTCACTCAATAATGGCATTATCATTTACGTGCAACAAGACTTGGGGAAGTAGTTGTAATTCAAAGGAGAAGGATAAGCTCCACGCTCAATGGTGGCGTCATGTACAATACGATCTATAAAAAAAAGGTTGAATCAGTAACTGCTTTTGATTTCGGCTTTCTTTCTAAAAACATTACCAATTTCATCTGTCGTAATGCCAACACGAACAGCCTTAGCAGCAATCTCGAGGACTTCACGAGTGATCTTTATTGTATTTAGTATTTAATAGAGTCACATATCTTAGCACTTACAGTACAAGCCTTTCTAACACCTTCGATCTCCTTTTCATTCAAAACCTTGATCTCTGAGCCTCTAGCCATAAATTCAGACTTAGGAATACCATTTTCGGAGTAATCGGGTCTTTGAATAGATTCAGGTACCTTGCGTCGAGGAGAGAGAGGATAGACAGCACGTAAGGGTCCAGCGTACTTGAAGTTCTTGAATGGTTCGTAAGGAGCTAAAGTAATAAGACGAGATCCAGTGTTACTAATACGATTGACTATCTCAAATACGAGTATTACTTACACTTGGTGTTGCCATGAACAACCTTGTGGCTGCCCTAATATTTGGTGTATTGGGTATTTCATTGCTATTAATAATGGTGTCGATCGAATTGGATTATTTTTTATTTACCCAACTCTTCTTGAAACAATCTTGAGAACAGAAGAAAGAGCCTTCGGTTTTATCCAACTTCAAACAAGTAGGGCATTGAAGGTGAGCTTCATTAGTACACTCAATAGAGGCGCAGATCGTCTTTTCGGCCATGTTTAAAGTAACTTTTTCAAAAAGAACAAAACAAAAAAGAAGCTGCGAACGAAAAAACTTTCAGTTAATAGTATAAGCCAATGGTAATCAGCGCTCTGAAGCTGCTCTGAATCAACCAATCATTATTGTTTATTTCTCAAACTTATATAGAAACCAAGAGCAAGGCTTAGAAGCAAGTAATAGCATTCTATGTTTATTGTCTTGACTGTTTGCAACTGAATGACAACAGCTGTAGCTTATTTTGGTATTTCTACCTTAGAGAATAGTAATAATAAAGATGAACGCACGAGAAGGTCTATACAAGGGACCGCATTTTTATTCGTGGGCTTTTCAATTGTAATTACTGAGGAAGGGGGGGGGATACATATGTATATATATAATAGAGACAGACTTGCTGTCATAATGGAATAATATTAATAGTGATGTGATATACAATATACAACTAATTTCTAGCTAAACTTGGGTATCAATTTAAAGATGTCTTGGTATTCTGTTTTTGAAGAATTCAGCATGGTTCCACAGAGTTGTCCTTCGCTCGAATTGGTATTGTTCTCTGCTGAAGGTAATTGTTTAATAGATTCACCCTCTATAATTTGAACAATATTGCCCTATATCAAGCGTTAGAATTCATATAAAGCAAATGGATGGAGAAAAAGACTTACAGTTTCAATATGATGAACCTCGATGAATCTCTCATCAAAGGCAAGCACATATGGATATTGGAATGCCACGGACTGAGGGGTACCCTCCCACTCAATTCTATAAAATATCTATTAATATTTGCCCGGTGCTTCTTTTTAAAAATAACCTACTTTTTGTATTTATCCTTGATATGATCCCCATGTGTACTCATAAGAAAAGCAAACCGGTTGTAGCATACTAAAAAGTTGTCTTTACAACGGAATACATCCAAAGGCTTAGAATCTGGATATGATCGTATAAACTTGTATTCAGGCTTTTCAATCTTTGGTAAATAATCGCTTCGACCAAGATTATCCATGTTGATTACTTCAAAACCATGATTACATCGAATAAGTAGCATGGCTCTTAAAAAGTGAACAGATGATGAGTCGCCACCAATATAAAAAGACTATATAATTATGAGATACAAAAGACAAGGCATAGGGAAAAATTATCTTACCTGGTGTACTTTAAACCATGTACTAGGTTTACTAATAAAGGAGGTTTTGGCAGACAAGTATTTGGCATTTTTTGGGTGGCTCAAGTCGCCGCATGTTGGCTCATACACTTTGAAGTGGCTTTCGACCCCCTTTCTTTTCATGGTTATAACGAGATTTTTACCATTACAAACACCGCTGTTGAAATAAGAAATGTGTGATGCAATGGTTCGAGAGGCTAGTGTTGATTCAAGCAGCTTTTGACTTTTCATAGCAATCGACTCCAATTGTAACAGCGAATATGCCTTCAATGTCCTATCCGCCAATACACACAATATATTGCTCTCCTTTAGTACCGAAATCTGAGTTATATCCGGCAAAATCAGTACTCGCTTTGGTGCTGCTCCATCAGCATACATCCAGACGCCTTGCTGTGTACCAACGATGTTCATTCGTTTACCTGAGGAATTAACTAAAACACAATCCCGTGTTCATTGGTATTTGAATTTTTCTAAAGCGCGCAACATATAAAATCTGGCTTACCATATTGAGCTGAGCAGATTACACGACCGCAGTTTTGTACAATTCCTGATAAAGCAAAGGCTGGCTCGTTTATTAAGACTTTTTGGAATACACCTTTCTGAAGAGCAGATAATTCCTTTTTGGCCCGTAGTATGCTTTCTTTCAAAAGGAGTCTTGATTTAGGTGTATTGGCTGAAATAACATATTCACCGCCATCTCTACCCAAATGAGTCAATAATAATGGTGGTTGGTTGAGGTATGGATTTCCTGAAGTGATAGATTTTCCAGATACGGTCGAAGCCGGACTATCAGGCAAGTTTGGTGATGAGACGGCTGTGGCTGGTGTAACGATTCCTTTAAATGAATTAAATAAAAAGATATCTGTAGCATCTTTCACTGTCAACAAATTCAAAGGAATAGGTCTTTTCGAAACTGTATAAGTCCATTCTTCTTCCCCTATATTGTGATCGGCTCGGGCATTTTTATGTGTCATGAGGAGCAAATGGTCAAATAAGAAAACGTAAATGTCAATCATCTCCACTCCGAGGTGTGATCTGCGTTTTAGAGGCCCCTCAAACAGTAACCGACGTTCGGGTTTCAGCAATTCAAGCTCAACCACTCGCTGATCTGATTTAAATTGGATACAAGCGTTAAGTTTTTTAAGGTGAAGTTTTTGCTCAGCATGTTCTGCGGCCGAATCCATTTTCTCCGCTATATTCTTAATCCGCTGAATGGCTTCAACAATATTGGCTCTGTCGGGGTGCTGATCGTTTGTTCTCTTTAAAATCGCATTAAGCAGTAAAGGATAACGCTGAAGACGACTGATGGGCGCAAGAATAAAATGGCGAAATGCTAGTTTTCTTGTCTCTGCCTGCTTTTCCTTTTCGCGCATAAAGTTGTGAAATAGAATATTATTGGACATTTCCTGTTTCGCCTCATATTCCCCAAGGAAGACATTGGATCCATAACTAACATAAGCATCCTTAAATTTGTCGATATATTTTAAAAAAATGATTCCGATTTCATCTATAAAACCATTGCCCTGAACTTCTTGACAATAAAGCTGGTAATCCCTCAATTCTCTGTACAGCTCTCTATGGATAAGAACAAATGTCTTGTAGTTTCCAAAAACAGTTTTGTGAAATTCGTCTCTTCTATTTTCCTCTATGCATTGAGCGGTTAACAAAGGCGTTGCGAAGAGCTTTGAGAAGATAAATAGGGGGTAAAAGAAAGAGGAGGGCCAAGATTTAGTACTTAATTATTATAATTATTTGTTTATATTATAGCTATAATTAACATTACTACTAAGTACCTCGTCTAATAAATTCAAATCTCTCACGTAATCTTCTTCAGTATAAATGAATTCATTTAGTGCTTCTTGTCGCTTGATTTCCTTTGCTGGAAGAGACTGCAGTAATTCACGTGGTATATTTGCCGACCAGGCTCTCGATAAAACCTGTAAAAAGTATGCATAAGTTTGATATCGGTTGTGGTATCTATTGTGTGTTTATAGTCCTTACAGTATCTTGAGAGGTAGCTAGTGATGAGTTGACTGATAGATTTCTGTGCAAATGATACTAAATGATGAAATGAGTTTTGAACACGACTTTTTTCCCGCCCTTATACTCATTCCATTTTTTGCTTACATCCACAACAAGCTCTGTAGGTGATAAGCTTGGTAAACGGACACCACTTTTGAAAGGGCAACAAGGTGAATAGCAGCCATTCGAAAGGCCCGATGCACAAAGAGTGCTATAGCAGCCTAGCGCAGGTAAGAATAAGCCTTGAGGTGCTCCTTCTTCAGTTGTATCTGACAGGGTATAGATCTCTCTTTGAGAATCATAAAAGGTATTATGCTTAAGTGATTTTTCTGAATATGGTACTGGGGAGAAGAGAGGTGGTACGGTATGCATTAATGACCTTGCTAAGACTCTGTATCCCTTTCTTGTCCAGTCACTTTGTAAAACAGTGTTCAAAAGATTCTAAATAACAATAAAAGAATCAAACAAATAAATAAATAAAAATGCAACATGACACAATTTGTAATATAAATTATACCAAAGCTTCTTCTCCAGTAAAAGAAAGTGGGTATTCTCTGGAGCAAAAGAGGTCTCTTGTGTGACACAACTCCTTGATTTTAATTGTAAATATCTTTGAGAGTTCTGAGATAAATGCGATCGATGGTGATGCCATTTCAAGGTTGTTGATGTTATTTTCACTTCGTCTTTTATTTTGATAGTTTTGCCAAGATAACTGTCGCTTTAATACCATATTTTCAAAAAACTGGTTAGAAGAATGTGCTTCTGGTTCGTGTCGTGAGAAATCTGTTGTTGTTATTGTATTATCTGAAATATCACTGCCAGAAGGGCTCATTTCATCATAGTCATCGGCGGTGTTTATATTTTTCCCGATAGGATGTCTAATGATTTGCTGGTATCACTTTTAGTAAGTAGAGTTCAATCTTTTTTTTCGTTTCATTTTATAACATAATCTCGTAGTTTCTGATAATAAATATCAATAGTAAAGCACATACCGGTACAGTATCTAGTGACGATGATTTAATATGCTGACTATCAAGTATTATACTATCTAAGCTCTCTTCGACAAAAGACATTTATTTGTGTTTATTTATAATATAAGGAATACTAAAGGTAAAGTGGTATAAGGATATTAAAGTAGTATTGTAAAAAGAAAAGAAAAGAAAAACAAATAATTAAAAAAAATGGCTTTTTAAATGGCCCCACTTGTGCTGTTTTTAAAGTATGATTTAGTCTCGTGTAACATAACGCCACAGCGCTGAATAAGTTTTGTTCTTTCTTTCTTTTTTACTTTATTAAAGTAAAATCTGATAAGAATATTTTTTATTGGATTTTATGCTCAATCGTACAAATATTGGCATGGAAATATGCACTGATATTTATATTTTCTGTTTAGCCTTACACTAAAGAAAAAAAAAAGCTTTTTAATAAAAATAGAATATCAAGAGAGACTAGTTTTATAAAAAGCAAACAATCTTGGCGGCAAAGCATTTCCTTATTAGGACGTAAAGTTTACGGATATAAGGATAAGGAAATCGGCAACACTCGCCCGTCTAATAGTAAACAAAACGAAGCGAAACCAAACATTTGTACAATCTCTAAAATAGTAATGTGTATCCTTTACAAGATGAAACGGAAAGTAAGAAATGTTATAGCATTTTGCTTATATAAGACTATGTACATATCTATGAATATAAAAAAAATGTTTATTAGATCCAATTCCCGCCATTACGGCTAAAGAAAGTTATATTTATAGTAGCTATAATGTACGATAACGTTATAATGGAATTTTATATCTTTAGCGCTACTAACGATGCAATTTAACCAAAAGACCACATAAATTATCAAAGTGGATTATATACCTCAAAATCTTACCATTGAATAAATATGAAGACAGTATATTTACATAATTTCAAAAAAGGTGAATTATAATGACCTGAATGCTGCTGCTGTTTCCATGGACAGCTTCTGACAATCCACCTGTTGGCATTTTGAAGCGCCAATATTTGTAATATTGTCTTCGTTTAATTTGTTTACAATTTATGCTCATCCTGTGATCGAGCCACTTGTGTTCACTAGTGCGTTTATATCATACATGCCAAACAAATAAGGCGTATGCTGTGAAATTTCTATTGATGTATATTGATTTTTCATTTCAAAACCAAATGCTATATATAGCCTATTTTTGCTTTAAGTATGTAAGAACTGTAACGGAGAACATACAAATATTACTTTTGGTAATTAAAACCTGCGTTTTCTGGAAGCAATTTTAATGGTGGAGGCAAATGAAATTAAAATAGTGGCACCACAAATACTAATCTAAAGAAAGCACGACAAACAGCCAAACATACAAGACGCTGGTCCAAGTCGAGTTGAATGAATATTTTACGCAATATTCCAGATGAAAAGGCGTCCATTATCTAATAAAGATGAAAGAAAGAAGAGAGAAAGAAAGAAAGAAAAATTTAAATGCGATAAAAAAGTTTAGACAACCCTGTGTAATTTTATAACCCAATTCAGGGAAGAAAAGCATATTTTATCTTTTTTTTAAACATTGACCAACTTAATTTTGGTTGTAGGTTCCACATCAACGAATTCCAACTTCTTCTCTGTGTCTGATACAATTGATAAGATGGACAGATTATGTATATCTTCATATGACGCGAAGTCATTCGTCTCTGTATTCATTTCAAAGAGATAAAACTGGGTTTTTGCTTGATTTGGTGACTTGAACGAGAAGCCATACTTGTCTCCGATCATATTGAGTACCTGAAAAGTGGCTTCATTTAACAGAGGATATTTAAAAACAAAGTTTACGTTCGTTGAGAAATGCCAGAGAATCACCGTTAGGTTCATCAGTTTGGGAAAGCAAGAAGTGATTGTATCCGCAAAGTCTTGTGTCAATTCATCACAAACAATGTCCAGAGTGTTGACATTATTCATACCAGTAATACACGTCGAGGAACTTCCAAACGCTAAATTCTCCATCTTTGAACAGTCCGTCTAGCTTGTAAAACTCTTGCATTCCACGTGAATACGGTTCTCTTTGATAATTAGCTCCAACATCCCACAAACTGACCTCATAGTAGTCGATATGCAATATATTCACATACTTTTTTGGCCAGGTATTAGTATAATTTAAATTGGCAGCATCAGCAGTGGAGAAATCGTAAATAACTTGTATAAAAATAAAAATGAATATAAACATCAACATATACAGCAAAGCAAATCCTCGTGTATTTTCTATATCATTAAAGTGGAAAACGGATCATGTATTCGCTAGTGAATGGAACCTTATGTAATTTGATATATTAGGAGAATAACTAGTTCGATATTCTATGATATTTTTCATAAAGTGTGAATATAAAGATATAAAGGATTAAAATAGGGTGGAATCAGTACACAGCAGATAGTGATCAAAGTTACAAGATATCAGTATACAAAGGGGTATGATGGAGAGAGGCTTTTAGTCAAAAAAATCCTACCTCATTCATGTCGATGTACCAAATGAATGGTCGAATAGAGTGTCAAGCATTCGACATAGGATTTTTTATAACAAAATTAAAAACAAACATTGGCTTTATAGATTGTTCAGGGAAATGGGAGACTTATATTATATTACGTATTATATCAAAGACTTCCTTTTAAGTTAAAAAAGTAAAATACAGTCGTTCCACTCTCAATTTACTTATTTAAAAATTTACGGTTACGATGGAGATAAACAAAAACAGATCGTACATAAAATGGTCTAATAAAATAGATGTTTATTCCATCAAAACTTCAAGCAAAGATACTTCATAGGCGTATATACAGATATATATAAAACGAAAGAAAATGAAAATGAAACCTATTTATGACAGTTTTTAACCGTGATAAACGGCGGGATTCTTATCAGTTGGTCTCTTATCAATTTGTTGCATCTTGATCAACTGGCTACATCAAGTTGGCTAGTATTTAGTAACTTTATCCTACGATAACATTTTCCCCTAACACCTTACCTTTCTTTAAGCTTATTTGTAACGTCCTGAAGATTAAGACCAAGATAATCGGTGATGAAATCACCAATATCTGTATTTTCATGGCTTCCTCTTAATGCTTCAGTGCCAGGACCCTTTGCATATAAGTTTACATCAACAGCAGTATGACCATGTGTTGACCACTATTTACATATAATTAAAGCCCCATTACCTTTTTTTTTTGTCACTAATCAATTTTAAAAAAAAGTACTTACACCGATCAAAGCACGTCTTGAGACCATGTCACCAAAGACATAAGCTAATTCTTCGACAGTCTTATTACTATTATCCCAGGCGTAGACCTTGTCAAGCTCTTTGTCCTTTATATCAGTAATTCCAAGACCAGATTCAATCAAAACTTTTCTCAAGTAGTTTTCCAAGTGGTTAGTTGAGTGTTTTTCCACAGCGGCGCTCCAAGCTTGTGATAGTGCTTCCGATGAGTTCCTTACTCTCTGAATTATTTGAGGGTACCTGTTTTCATATATATTAACCAAATGATGGTCAAAAAAATATAGAAAGTCTTACCATAAATATTGGGGATACTCGTCGCCTACTTGTCTACCAGCGGTAAGACCACCAGTTTCATGATCACTTGTTGAAATCAATACAGTGGTGGGGTTTTCATCTACAAACTTCTTAACAAGTTCAACGGTCTTTTGGTACTCCAAAATTTCATGAACATGAGTAGCAGGATCGTTTGTATGGGCAGCCATATCAATGCGACTTCCTTCAATCATAAGGAAGAAACCTTTGCTTTCTTTCTGTGATTTTGCCTTGAGAACAGATAAAGCCTTGGATGCCATTTCGTGAAGTGCAGGTTGCTTAGAAGAGTCTCTATCAATTTCGTAGGACATATGCTAAAATAACAAAATAGTTAGTTCAATGCATCGCTTCGTAAGGAATTAAGCAAATAAATAAGAACTTACACCTGGTGCAAAAAGTGCCATGAGTGGGAGCTGTGTTTCTTCTGGCTCAATATCATCGAATTCCTCTCTACTAAGCTTCACTTCCCATCCAAATTGCTCCTTCGCCTCCTGAAGAAGATCACGGCTGTCGTTACGGCAAGATCCTTCAGTATCGATTTTCAAAAATTCGCATTTTCCGCCACCAAACATCAGATCCACTGTACGACCCAAGGGGTTATGACCAATTTGCTGCTCCGCGATTGTGTTTTCCCAGTCTCTCCAGGCAACGTGGGCAGAAAAAGCACCAGGAGTGGCGTGTGTAATACGTGACGTGGCAACTAAACCAGTCAACATGTTTTTATGAATCTTGGCCGATTCCAAAACCGTTCCGCACGGGACCTCTTCAGGATCGACTATTTTGCAAATAATAATAAATGGGGGTGTGAGTCAAAAAAAAATTTTCCCATGAAAAATTTATTTGTTTTCATGAGTTGATCGTCTAAATACTTTACCACCAATGGCGCCATTGTACGACTTCATCGCGCAGGAAAACGCTGTAGCTCCTGCAGCGCTGTCTGTCACCAGGCTAGATGAACTTTGTGTACGGCTATGACCTACATGAATCTCATCTAAAGGAAGCATGACCTTTGGGTCCAAACCTTCAGTGTATTGGCGATATTGTCTGGCAAAAGTTTCAGATGCAGGGCCAAATCCATCGCTAATCATCATGATGACATTGCGTTGAGGTACTGTATGTACTGAGCTTTAAAATCAAGTTTTTTTATATATAATGTTTTGCACTTACCATCCTCAATCTTTCTTCCGAGAAAGACAGTGGTTCCTATAACAACAGCAGCTACTACACCAACAACCACTGCTCCCACGGTAATATAAAGCTTTCTTCTCTTTATATAATAATAATAATATTTAAATATGCTGTAAACCTTTTTAAAATTCAAAAATCACAACTTACAGACTTTGATGATGGGATAGATATGTTTGACCGCTCTGGATCAGTAGGAATCGCGCTGTAGCTATTCTTGTTGGACATATTTTATATATGTATATTGCTTAGGAATAACAAATAAAAAAAGAAAAGTGAAGTTGAAACAAGAGAAAAAAAGAACGAAAAAATAAAAAGTTGATGAATCTTCCAATAAATAGCAAAAAAGGGGGTACAAGTTCAAAACTCCAAATAAAGAAATTTGAGGTTAACAGAGGCTTTATTTTACGCCGACAAGAAGGGACAAAACAAATATTAAGTTGCAAGTCATATATCGAGGCGATTCAACTTTAAAAATAATAAGCTACTTTTAATGATAACGATCACTTTATAAACTTACCTAATAAGTTTTAGATAGAGAGTGGCAAATCAAGAGAAAACCAAGATTTTAGTTTCTCTCTTATATTTTTAATTTTTCTGTGGGTGCACCTGAGCTCATTCCCCAATAGCAGGATGCATTCTTCTATTTCGTCATTAAGCCATTGTAACAAGGTTGGATACATATGGCGCAATCAAATGACCCACCAATAACAGCTTTGTTTTTCCATTTTCAAATCTCCGACACTTCGCCTTATAAAAGCATCAGATTGCAAAAATCTAGTTTACCTTTTCTTTACCAAAACATCATCTTTTTTTCTGATTAAAATGGCTACTAACATCACTTGGCATGAAGGAAGCGTTTCTTTGGAAGAGCGCCAATCCCTTTTGAAGCAAAAGGTAAATATTCTCACCATTACATGGATATATATATATATATATATATATATGGGATGATATATGTATATCAGAACAAGAGTTGAAGCAAAATAAAAGGGCTTGTCAGTATGACATGATGACTAATTAATTCGTGAAAAAGGGCTTCACTCTTTGGTTCACTGGTCTTTCAGCATCTGGAAAGTCTACCTTGGCCACTGCCTTAGAACAAACCTTACTTCATAATGGTGTCAACGCCTACCGTTTGGATGGTGATAACATTCGTTTTGGTTTGAACAAGAACTTGGGTTTCGGTCCTGATGATCGTACCGAGAACATTCGTCGTATTTCAGAGGTAACTAATAAAATATAATACAAAAGGTGGGGTGCTGTAGAATCAGTTGGATTAAATTATATATTGTAATTCATAAAAAGGTTGCCAAGTTATTCGCTGATGCTACCACTATTGCTATCACTGCCTTCATCAGTCCTTACAGAGCCGATCGCGACTCTGCCAGAGCTCTTCATGAGGCTGCCAATATTCCCTTCATTGAGGTTTTTGCTGATGCTCCTCTTGATGTTGTTGAACAACGCGACCCCAAGGGTCTCTATAAGAAGGCTAAGGCTGGTGAAATCAAGGAATTCACCGGTATCTCTGCCCCTTATGAAGCACCTGAAAAGGCTGAAATTCATATCAAGACTCACGAACTCTCTGTTGAACAGGGTGTCCAGCAGATCATTGACTACCTTGTTGAAAAGAACCTTCTCTCTGCTGATCAGATTGCTAAGAAGAACTAAATATATTTGTAATAATATACCTAATAAAATAATTGTACTGTGCATAGACTTCAACACAAATGATTTATATTGTCGATCTCTTTTTTTTCTCCCCTTTTATTTGATAGTCAGATATAGGCTAATTCAGCGTATACACGGCAAACGGGTAATTAAAAAACATCAATTTGCTATTGATAATTATACATACCAGCGTTGAAGAGATGTATTGTATTGTTGGTGCGCTAACTCGGTGAGGATCAAACCAACTGCAGTATCCAGTAGCAGTAAACATATATTTTCGAATTCTCCACATAATTTAAACAATATGGATCTCCGGCTTCAAGCTACATAGTAGAAAGTGATATATCGCCATCCTTTAAGCATTTTTTTTTTCATCTACGGCAAACTCTTACGAAAGAACAAAATATTTTTACTCTTAAAAATTATATGAAATGATTCCCAAGGGTCTCACCTTGAGGTCGGTAGATTTTCCGTTCCCGTTCGAAAAATGTTCAGCGGCCTCGTATTTTGACAAGTCTGTATAGATCATTTGGTGTAAAGCAAAGCGCAAAGTACAGACTTGAAAGAGCACTCTTTAGACATATCTTGCTAAAAGCTCCACTCTCTTCTCGTCCTTAGAGTGCTCATATTTATTTATATTATCAATGATCTTCAAAAAAAATAAAACAGCCGAAAAACGGAAGATGGTGATGAAATTACTCCGTGCCGACTTCAACACTCAGGCACAAACCCCGAAAGTACACTGTTGTCATCCACAAAAAAAATTAAAGCCCCACGACTTAGGCCACCAAGGACGGATTTTCATCATTTTTAACCGTTTTTACTTATTCAAATAACATAGCCGCCATCTCTTACCCTATGAACTCCCAATACGAATACGAAGAACAAAGTGAACAATGACAGAACTAGTGATTCCGGATCCGAACAAGCAATCGTAGCTGCTTATAGAGAAAAAAAATAAACTAAAAACTATAGCCAGCGACGAAGTGCGTAGAATCTAGGGTAGACTGAACAAAACCGTACTCATTAGACGCGAGCGTATAAGAAACGTTAAGCTTTCACTCAACACGCTTAATCTCAAGACCCTGGAAACGAGCTCTATTGATGATAATGACGAGCGCCCTCATGAGGCACTCTTCGCTTTTGCCGTCATGTACATCAAAAAACTGCTTGAACGTACCGAGACAGTATATGAAACGAACTTTGATAATGCTGATGAACTATTTCAAACCGTTTTTCCCCTGTTAAAGGTTTGTAAGGTCGAACTTGAATCCTTATATTTATCCGATCTCGAATATAAGGATTACTTGGCCTTTTCCGAAGGACCTAAGACTATTAGGGAGGCGTTCAACGTCATCAAAGATGCTGTTTTTTATTACACTGTAATGGTGACAGCACCATTTCCAATGACTGATGAATAATTAAATAAAGCCATTTTAAAGTGTTTCATAAATTAAGTAGTATAATACAGTATCAGGTCAACATTTGAACTCGAGTATTGTAAGCTGGAAGCAATTAGAATAACAATATTGTGGGTTATACAACCAATATTTTTTTTTGGCTTCTTCTAATAAGGAAGAACATATGAATGCTCCTAGTCATTTGAGGTTTATAATGAACATCAGGATTTGTAGACCATAGCATTAATATTCCTAAACTTCTTAGTAAACAAGAGCTACAAATGAGTAATATCCACGGTGATCAAGATTATTACTTGGGATGATCGATACTTACTTTTCAAAGATGCAATAATGCTACGAACCAATGTTAAATATGATTTTAGAGCAAGTAAAAATATCAGAAGATACAATATTTTAATTTTGCAAGGTGCATTGTTTATGGAGTTTACATTAATGCTTAATTTGTGAGGACACGTGAATGATGTCAAGTTGAAAAATAGACTGTCAAATGTAGCACCACTACCATGCAAAGAGTCCGTTTATTATACCATATACTGAATGAAAATGTCTATTTTCTATCACTTTACCAGCTGTGGAACACTTCTACATCTTCCATTATGTTGTCACGGTCAACTTCTTTTCCGTTTTTCCTAGTAAGTGTAATTATAGAATGGTACTCATCTATCTCCTTTATATTGTATCTATATTAAGATAGTATAATATTCCACAGTGGTATGAAAACCATGACTTAAAAACTAAAGTGTATTAGTTAAATATAATCGTATATGCGATATTCATGAAATACCATTTATCTCAATATTTAAGTTACAAAAGCATAGCTATTTTTTCAGCCTACAC
>VCJH01003049.1:28179-40787 GCA_024140565.1 Backusella australiensis | reverse complement strand
ATTTAAAAGTTGTGTTATTTTGACCCCCCCCCCTCTCTCTCTCTCTCTCTCTCTCTCTCTCTCTCTTTCTCTGGTGTGAACATTTTAATGTTTATAAAACAGAAGCATATTCAACACCATTTTTTATTTCTCATTATCTATTAACGATAAAGTCATCGATCTGAGAAATAAAGCGTTATATGTGTGTGCTACTTTTACTCAGTTTAAACAGCTCCACATACCCCAATTTGAGCACGCAGAATAAAAATGTTTTACTAATTCAGACCATGACGTAAAACCTGCAGCATTTTACTCCTTTTTTTCTGACAATTATCACCTGCTTGAATTGTAATCCTCATAATTGTTGAGCATGCTTATTAAGATGCGATCATTTTGTTTTTAAAAAAAAAGGTGGAAGTCAGATAACCACGAGAAAGAAATTTAATTTATTCTATTTTATACTTTTTTTTTCGTAATACTTATCTTTAAACACTACATTTGCGCTTACGATTTACTTCTGAGTAGACGCATGTCCCTTCTCATTTTTTTTCTTCGTGATATGACTCTTCTTGATCTTTTTCCTGGATATAATAAAAATTATAATTAAAGAAGTTTGATGTTTCAAGTAAAGTCATTGGTAATAGATTAAGTAATGTTTGATCTGGTAAAGGAAAATAAAACTACTCCCTTGGCTGAAAGGAAATATTGATTTAATTCCAGCGTATCTCTATGGGGAGAGAATATATAAAAGAGGGAGCGTATCATTCCATTTTAATACATTTCTGGATTATCCGAATGTACGGATTTTGATAACTTGTACAGATGGATTGATGATTAAAAACTGCTTGTATATTTAAAATTGGTAAAGTATTGACGAAAGTAAGATTTATAATACTTAATTTAACATCTAAGCCTTGCATGTCACATTTTGAATAAAGTGTAAAACTAAAGACGAAGAAGACGAAAAGAAAAAAAAAATGAATACGTTATCATATGATAGTTTATTTTTGCAAAAGAATGGTATGAGTATAGTAAATGTGATGTATTATTTATTTATTTAATTAGTGGTAGAATTAGTGGTGGATACATAGAACGTTTGATTTTCAAAAAGATCAGATTCACAGCTAGAGTAAGGAGCTACATAAAATATCAATGAAATTTAGCTATGATTACCGTTCAAGGTATTTTTTAAATACTTACAGCTACCATCGTTATTTTGAGCACAGAGATAAGAGGAACTATTATATGTAAAAGTATTAGATTCCCCTCAATATATATGATAGTTGAAGACGACTTACTTTCCACCAACTGAGAGAGTATAAGCTCCTGGCTCTAACTCATCAGGCACATTCCATACAGTGTGAAGAGAACCACTTCCAGATTTTCCTTGAACCCACTTAAGACTAGGGAAACCGGCTACAGTTTGGTTGGTCTTGGTATTTCTTAAGACAGTATCTGCAGACCAAAGCTTCGTCATACCTTCGTTACGGACTAACCACGATTATATTATATATGAGACCTGTGCTCACAAACACGATACTGGCATTTGATATCATGCTTACCTTTGTATCTGATATCCATAATATCCTTGGGCTTGTAAACACCGTTCTTAGGAGGGCTATATATATAAACCTGATCAGCTAAAACCACACTAGCAAGACCGACAATGGCTAACAACAAGACGGAGAGATTCTGCATTTTTGATGATAATATATAAAATATTTTTAATATTAGTAAAACAAAGAAATATATAATCTTCAGAATACTGTCTCTTTTATATGTTTTTTGGGGAAATATACTTTTGATTGATCACTACATGAACCAACATATTAAGGCTCTTTCGTAGCACTTTTTGTTCTCCGAACTGTTTGCTATTATTGCCTACTTATTTTTTTCTTTTATAAAAATTGACATTGAGAAATGATAATGCTTTTTTTCTTCTTTGGTCGTCTGTAAAAGTATACACAGTAGATAAGGATTATACCACCCCGTCTTGTTTCTCTCCGGCTTAAAACTCTAAAAGTCGGCTTATTCTTGCATCAAGAAGCTATTATTAGAGAAGAGAGACTCCTAAACTGAAACCGTGTTCTAAAGTAAAAAGAGCATAGCTACGTTATATATGACATGAACCCTTCCAATAAATCATAACTAAAAGGTATGTGTTTTGTTTTAAACTTTCTTTGTGCTATATCTTATTTATTTATAACTGCCTAGAAGTTTGAGTACATATAGAAAGGTAAATTGGATGAACTCAATTTCTCAAAAAAAAAAAGGACGCTATTCAATAGTTTTGTCTTTGGACCTGGCACTTACCAATCCAATTGAGAGAAAAGGAGCCCAACTTACTTAAGTAAATTAAAATAGCCTCCAATTTTGGTGAAAGTGTTTATTCTTGAGTATATCAATTCCATTTCGATTATACTTTGCTTAATTATCATCAAAGTAGTGATTTCAAAAGTACAATTTCAAAAGAAATAAAAACAAATCGTAGAAATATGTATCATAACCTAAAGAAATTATAAAAAACGCCTGTTGGTTAGGATTTTATATCATAGTACTTGATTTGTATAGTAGTTATTTTATTTATTATAGTTCCTGAAATGTAATTATTTTGATGTTTTACATCTAATGATTCTCTGATAAAAAAATACACTGGGTTTACTTTTTCTTTTCGTGAGATACTTGTGGTAGTATTGTATTTCCCACAAAAATAACACCATAAAACTATACATATGAAATTAAATAAAACATTCATTCATTCGGGTGTATGTGCTTACACCTATATATCAACAAACTAATTATTGTCTGTGAATACTGATCAACTGCACCAACAGTGCCAAGGAATCGTGAAGTTTTACTTTCGTTTGGTCCAACCCTTAATTCAGACAACTTGATCCTTCATTTTATTATTTATGAAGTGTATTCTATTGTATTAAAAAAGTGGTATTCACTCCAACTACCATTAATTGCTATTGCTTTATTTAACTTGAACACAAATGTAACCTTTTCATCAAGTCAACACATTGAAAAAAGAAAAAAAGGAAGGCTGGTAAATATTATATATATTTGCCAGTTCTCCGGGTCGAACTTGAAATTCGGACCCTTGCTCTGAAAAGTATAATCTTTGGAAGGAATAAATGGGATGAACGAATAGTACATTTGACAGCTATTGAATTTAAAATTATTTTGAAATACCGTCCAAATTATGCTTTTCGGAAACAGTTGACTTTTGAGTTGACAAGGCTGGTTGTCACACAAATGTTGGTGAAACTTTAGAGTTTTTCTCACGCTTATGTCGTTCGTGGAAAAGACAAATAAGAAAAAAAAAACACCAAAAGCGCGTTCTTTTTTTTTTTATTTCCAGGCAGCGTAAAAATCATTGAAATAAAGGAGAAATAATTTTATAATTGAATCCTTTTCTCTTTTGTTTATATTTGCTTATCTTTACTATTTTTTTGATATATTAGATTGTGGATCTCTTTCCGAGGGGGAATCGAGAAAATAAGCAGTTATCGCCAATTATGATAATAGATAAAGTAACTTTACTAGATGTGCACAAAAGTGTCAATTGTTATAATGCCAATGGCTGTGATAAACTAATCTAATGTTATCCATTTTTTTAAGCCCATCTAAAAATCCAGAAAAATAATAATGTTCTGTAAACACTTTTTTTTCGCCAGCATTTTACCCCAGACCATGGTTCCGCATAAAAAAGGTGATCAACAATCATATTTAGTACACTGTTACTCATTGGAGCCATTTTAACTTTATAGCCATGGAACGGAATTGATGGTTAAATAAATGAAAATAAAATAGTAATAGATCGGAAATGAAATATATAGAAAAATAGACACGAAAATGCTTTTGAGACATTTTATTGTTTTTTTTTAGTACGAAATCACCTTGTGGTCTTGATTCATCAGTTTTATGTAAATATTATTATGGCTTGGTGTTCCCTTTGCAATCTTGAGTTAATCTTCTTTTAGTATCTTCTTTCCCACAATCAAACCAATGAGAACTCGATTTATTTTGTACTCCGTCAATTCAGATGCCTCTGCATGGACCTGCTATTCCAGAGAGTACCCAGAGTGGTCATTTTTCTATCGTATTTTCTCAACAGATAATGATGTTTTTATTTCAGGTCTTCTATTAGTAGGACAGATGGACTTGCCTGGAACACTTGAAACACAACACTCTTCTCGTCTTCTGTGAGAATCGTTTTTAAATTAATAAACACATCTCTTAATCTTTTTTCTTTGGTTTCATTTCATTTTATATTTTAGTTCCGTTTTCGTATGTTTTTATATCATAAAAAATGTGGGGTATTAAGCCCATTTAATTCAGTCCATTGGATCGGATGGAATATTTGGTTGGTATTGGGATGCCGATAAAGGTATTTATGTTTGTTTGTTTTGTCTTAGACTCTAATTGCTCCACACGCATACAGCATGACTATTCTAAAAACACAAGTGTTTCCGGATAATCATCAAGAAAATTAAATTTGAAAATGCAATGTGCCAATAATTACTTATTTTAATTTAGTTACTTAATAAATCAACTTGGTGTTTATGGAGATCGTTAAACGTGAGAAAACAGTTGGCCATCTTCCGGAAATTGCCGGCAAAGCAAAAAAGGGGTGAGCGCGGGATGGAAACTGAGATACTATAATACGTTTAAGGTTTGAAAGAAAGTGGCTCTTTTTGTGAATGTGCGACGTAATGTGAGAGAAACCCAACACCCATATGTGACAAGTTTATTCATGATTGGTATTTTGAATTGCAAGTCCTTTTTTTTTGCTTTTTTGAATCATTTTTTCTCTGAAAAATAAATATATAAAGGTCAAACAGAATTGATCCAGAAATTGCTTTTCTTTTTTTTTTGTATCTACCTTTTGTCATTGAAATAATTGGAAATAATGTCTGCTTTGGTTACTCCCTCTCTTGCTCACTTCAAGTTACCTGCCATTGATAATGAGCCTATGGTAAATATATAATTACACGTAAATACACTCTATGCATTGTGCTTATATGCTTTATAATAGCTCAACTATGCCCCTGGTTCTCCTGAGAGAACTAAGCTTGAAGCTGCTGTCAAGGAAATGATGGCTCAAGAAACTGCTGAGGTTCCTGTTATTGTTAATGGTGAGAGAATCTTCACTGGTAAGACTAATGAACAGTTGAACCCCTCCAACCACAAGGTCGTGATGGCCAAGTATCACGAAGCCGATACTGCTCTTACTCAAAAGGCAATTGATGGTGCTTTGGCTGCTAAGGCTAAGTGGGAGAATCTTCCTTTCAACGATCGTGTCGCTGTCTTCTTGAAGGCTGCTGATTTATTGTCTACTAAATATAGGTAGGATTAACAAACAAAAGAAAGATCTTGTAACACGTATTTTTTACTTATATATTTTTCGCGTTATACAGATATAAGATGATGGCTGCCACTATGCTTGGTCAGGGTAAGAACATCTGGCAAGCTGAAATTGATGCCGCCGCTGAGCTTTGCGATTTCTTACGTTTCAACTGTAAGTATGCTGAAGAAATTTATTCTCAGCAACCTCCCAAGAATGCTCCTGGTGCTTGGAATCGTACCGAATTCCGTGCTTTGGAAGGTTTTGTCTTGGCTGTTTCCCCTTTCAACTTCACTGCTATTGGTGGCAACTTGCCTGCTGCCCCTGCCTTGATGGGTAACGTTGTTCTTTGGAAGCCCTCTCCTGGTGCTGTCTACTCCAACTATTTGTTCTATCAAATTTTGGAAGAAGCTGGTCTCCCTAATGGTGTCATTCAATTTGTTCCAGGTCCCGCTGAAGAAATCTGTGGTCACGCCATCGCTAGCCCTGAGTTCGCTTCTCTCCACTTTACTGGTTCCACTCACGTGTTCCGTAAGTTGTGGAAGGATATTGGTAACAACATTGATAATTATAAGAGTTACCCTCGTGTTGTTGGTGAAACTGGTGGTAAGAACTTCCACATCCTCCACCCTAGCCTCGATTCTGCTGGTGTTCAACACGCTGCTTTGCAGACTATCCGTGGTGCTTTTGAATTCCAAGGTCAAAAGTGCTCTGCCTGTTCCCGCTGTTATGTTCCTGCATCTCTCTTTGCTGAATTCAAGAAGGCTATTGTTGAAGAACATGCCAAGATCACCCAAGGCCCTGTTAATGAATTCCAACACTTTAGTGGTCCCGTTATCAACAAGTTTGCTTTTGATAAGATTAAGGGTTTCATCGACCACGCTGCTACTGAAGACTCTTGCGAAATTATTGCCGGTGGTAAGTGCGATGACTCTGTTGGTTATTATATCCAACCTACTATCATCGTTACCAAGGATAAGCTCACAAAGACTATGGTTGATGAAATTTTTGGTCCTGTCGTAACTATTTACGTATATGAAGATGCTGATTTTGAGCAGACTTGCAAGTTGGTTGGTGAAACTACTCAGTATGGTTTGACCGGTGCTTTGTTTGCTAGAGATCGTGACTCTGTTGTTGCTGGTTCTAACCTTTTGAGAAACTATGCTGGTAATTTCTACATTAACGATAAATGTAAGTATAGGAATGTGGGAGTGGGAACGTGTAGTGAAAACAGAATTTAACCAGTTCTTTATATAAATAGGTACAGGAGCAGTTGTTGGACAACAGCCCTTCGGTGGTGGACGTGCCTCTGGTACTAATGATAAGGCCGGTTCTTGGTCCTTGTTGGTCCGTTTCATCTCTACTCGTACCATTAAGGAAAACTTTGTTCCCATCGAATCGTTTTCCTATCCTTCTAACCTTGTTTAAGTTTTAAAAAACTTGCCTTTAATCTGTTTACAACTAACCAACCTATTATTCAACCCGACCGCGTTCCCCCCTTAATTTTCACTTTGCTATGTATACACCGGGTTTGGATGGGGAAGAGTCCAGATTAAATATTTCATTTGTATATTAGCCATTTTTATTCTTTTTTCCTTTTAAACACACATTATTAATAAATTAGACTAACAAATTTTAAAATAACTCTTTGGTTCTATTTTTTTTTGTTTATAAAAAACACGACATAGTGTACAAATAAATAATTGCTCTAATTGCATTAGAGAATGTCTATATATGCTCACTTGCCTCATGTCTCCATTTTAATACAAAATATGTTGAATATGAGATATTTATTTTTTATTCTTATTGCTTGGATAAATAGAAAGACAGGCCATGCTTGATACTCGCGTAATTTACCATTGCTTGAATGATTTCAATACCACCTTAAACCTTTATTAGACCACAAAGAATGTAACTAGTTTGACACACGCTTAAAACATTATTATATTTACAAAAAAGAACACCCTGTGTATGTGTGCGTACATTGCTATCGTCAAAAGGTTTATTGCTGAACAAGTGAAATAGAAAAATGGTGAATAATCCAAATTAGCAGTTATATACAGATCAATTAAATAATAGTGAATATCATATGCTAATCCATCGAGATCTAGCAAAATAGGACGCATCATTCGCGATATCACTAAAATAAGTAGTATATAAAAAAATGGATTGAGATAGAAGCCTGCACCCAATACCAAAGGAAATGATTAAAAGCATTCGAAAATATGGAATATTCAAATAGACTTTAGAATAATAAGATATTTAGTTTTCCTAACTTTAGATCAGAAACATTGATATACTCCGTACCTGATAGTGCTTCTGTATTCGATGCTAGGACAATGATACTAACTAGCCACGAATATTCCAACTGCTTGTAATCCCAAATCACCATAAAAATCAAGAGCATTTTACCAAAACTTGAAATGATCAAAGCCATTGAGATGTAATTGTATCTGATATATATATAATGTTAGCTTTCTATTATTTCTACACAACACACAACGCGCAATTACCTGATCTCTCTGTTTTGGTTTCGAAAGTACCATTTAACAGCCAAATTAACGCTAAACTGAAACACAATAAACTCTATTTTTATATTTAGTAAATCACATTGAGTCCAAGAAAAAAGAAGATCATACCAAATATGCAAAGTGCCAAGATGTAAAGATATTGATAATAAAGAGGTTGGTGTATAAACTTTGAGTCATACTCCGTGTAATATCGTTCTAATCTAAACCATTTGATATCTGCTCTTTTCAATGTTGCTGCTTCTCTATTCATTCAAGCTGTTAACTTACAAACTTCAAACAAAATCAATAGTATTGCAAAACGAGAAACATGAGGCTATTTAAAACGTCAATACGCCGTGAAAACGAAACTCCCCTCCTCGTTTTTACCTCCAGTCCCTCTTGTTTCGTGATTCGATTGAATAGTAAGTGTCGATAAACTTGTGGTTTGTGAAGAAGCATGTCAATAAAGATTATGACAAAGTCATGTTCAATATATTTGTCTGCAAACTGATTACAGCGATCCTATTATTTTAAAAAAATAAGGGTCCACAAGCTGAAACATTCCTAATTTAAATACTTACGCATGTCGTTAATCTTATGTTATCCTTGCTATATTGTGTATATAGATTTCCGACACATATGCCACATTCAACACAGGTACCCATTTAACCAACAGGAAAGAGAGCAAAGCATATTTCACATAAATTACTACCGGCTCGAGAAATCATCGGACAAAAACCTAAAAATCACGTTTCCGACCCATGGTACATGAAGTTCGACCCGGCGCATCACGTGACATATTAGCATCAATATAATTTCTAAATCTGGAAATACAACAAAGCGCGGATGGTTAAGTGGTATAATCTTCGCCTGCCACGCGAAGGGCCCGGGTTCGATTCCCGGTCCGCGCATTTGACTTTTTATTTTGTTTTTTATGCCAGTGGTATAGAAAAGGTTCGTTTTTACCAAGTGTTCTGTTTTAGAGATTCAGTGGATTGTAGTGGATACCACCCCAAACGTCCACAAAAAAAAGTAAGGACCCGTAACTTCGGGGTATTTATATATGGTGAAAAGGGCCCTAAGGATGGATTTTCATAATTTTTTAGGTACTGTCGTATTTACCATATCTTAACGTGGTACAATACACATAATCTTACTGCCGCTGGCTATCACACCAACTATTATAATTGCAACTCAGCCTTCTATATTAATTGTTTATGGATGATTTCTATTATGAGCTCTCTCACCACTTTAATAAAGAGTTTTACGAGTCTCATTTCTTATATTGTTCCAATCTATTATTTACTTTATTCGTTTGACGCTCATAATATCACAGGTACATTCGGCATCATTTATTGCTCAATTAAGTAGACGAGAATGATATTTTTTGATATATATAAATAGAGATCGCAGTATACATTTTCCAAAAATAATGAAGACTTGATGAAACCCTTATCATTCCCAGGAAAAATATATATACGAGGGAATTGATATTATTTTGTTTTTTGATGCTGTAATATAATTAGTAAGTATATAGTACTAATTTTCAGACTGAAAGCACATCCATTTACTTACTTCGGGTTTATGCATGGTTTCATAATCCACGTGAACAAAAGCACGCTCGACATCAGGAAGAGACTCCAGCTTTATTTGAAGATCTTCTCCGATATCATGTGATTCTCTTAATTGCATAGTGGGAGGAAGAACAATGTCTACTTCTACAAAAACATTGCTTCCAGCATAGTAGGCTCGGCAAGTATCGACTTGTACAACACCAGGATGTGTCAATGCTATAAAGCCAATGACTTTTCAGTAATCATAACAAATAACTTTAAAAAACAACAAATATTGGTACCCATATATGTAACAAGGTTGAGAAACTGTGTATCTGCACTTTTTCCAACAACAAAGGGTATATTTTCTATGAATTATATATATAAATCAGAGTTAGACAATATGATTTTTTTTTATTTTTCTGTCTTTTTTTCTAGCTGTAAAAAAAAGGAAAAATAGCCCAGCTTACCAATTAGAGTGGATAACCAGCTACGTAATATAATCAATGCAATGATGATGGAACCTACTGCATCAACCCAACCAGCAACTCTACTACCAACAATACCAGTGGCAAGACCAAGAGAGTTAACTAAAAGATCATTACGATGGTCCTGGGCTAAAACCTTTGCTGAGGAATATGATGACAGACTCTGGCAGTAAACATACAATACCAATTTAACACCTATAATTATAATAATACACAAAAATATATTAGTCTCGAGATCAATTATCTGTTAAAATGTGTCCGCTTTTTGTGCTTATAAGGATGTTTACTTAAGGCAGCTGCTACAAAACCAATTGCTAACGGACTCAGGTCGGGTGTGTTGCTTCCTTCGCCCAATTTTTGAGCCGATTCGATCTAATACGCATTTAAAAATAAATAAATAAGTAATATATACATAGAACTGCTTAGTCATAACAGGGCAAATCTATATATTTACTTACAATCAAAAACAAAGCAACACAAGACATTAAACATGCAAATATGATTATCCCTACAGTTTCCATACGAGATTTTCCCTTAAAAAAAGAAGGGGCTGTTATTCAACTAATTCGTAAATGCACGTATCATCTTGGCTGTGGGAATTAACCGTGAATGAATCACGCTAAAATGCAATTTTTCTGCTCATGTTACTTACAGCAGGGTATTTTGTAAGATTTATCTTTGCTGCCTGTCTTGAAGCCCACATGAGTACAACCGAGCTTAAAAGGTCCATAAATGCATCTGCCATAGTAGAGAAAATGGACAGTGAACCAGAAGTGATAGCTGCAACTAACTGTAAAGCGAAGAGGATAATGTTTGCGATGACAGAGCCGTAAATTGCAATTTTTAACTAATAATAAAGTTCAGTATTAGTATTTCCAGTTTAGTTGAGATGGAAAGAAGTTACCTTCAGCAGCTGTTTCTCCTTCTCTTCTTCGTCTTCTGGATCCAGTGCTGTTAGCATAGTGTTGATTAATTCATTCTGATTTCTGTAGAATTTCTGTAGTTTACGCCCGCCATTTTTTCCCTTTAGGTCGTGGATATATTTTTCAGACTTTTTCTTGTGCTCCAGTGACAAAGGGTCACTTTCTTTAATGGAACGCTCAATAGAATTAATGTCGAGATTAGAGTGAGCTCTATGTTTAAGTTGAATCACATCATCGTGCTCGTTCGAAGTGGATGCGCTTTCAATAACCTGTGTAAAGGACATGATAAATTTTTAAGGGATTAGAAAAAAATAACAAGTCAAAGAACTAAATAAAATAGATAAGGCTGATAAATACTTACAGAATTGTTACACCAGCCCTTATTAACTGTGGAAACGATCATATTGGCCATCACGTTTTTTTATTTTGATATTCTATTCGAACCTGCTATTCGTAACGTCATTTTGTCCTCTAAAAGGGAAATATAATGCGTATAAGGATAATCTTATCCGTTCCACAACCATGATAGAACTTTAAGAAATTCTTTAATAAACATTGTATAGAGATGTCTCCAACATATTTCGATTTGAGCAAGTGTTTTTGTTGCCCAGTTATGACATCTTGTCTTGGTTTTATCGATGAAGCCAACGGCGTTCCACGAAATGCTAATAATAACTAGACTCTAAAAGTATAAATTATACAAAACCAATAGATTTGTTTTGTGATACTTTTGATATTGCCAACCAGTTTTTGATCGACCATTCGACCGAATTCACGGCTAGGTCAAATATATTTTCTATTTCCAGAATATAAGTCATTCCGGAAAAATTGGGATGTTTTGTTATCAAAACCTTCACTCTTTCTAAAATGACAGAATTATTTTACACTACAAATAATTGTCTCAAAGTGACCTTAACTACTTGTAACTGTCAAACTATGACCAATACGCACTGTCTATGATACAACCCTCAAAATAATCTTCCATATAATGGTTGTCTAGGATAGTGTAAGCCAGAGAAATTACGCTCTGAAATCATTTTGAAATACTTGTATACTATATTATCGATAATATATTATACATACGTATCTATTTTGGGTACCACATCCTGAAACCGATATTGCGTTTAAACCGGTTTATATGAGTTTAAACTTTTTTTTTGGGCTTCAGGATTTTCTTATATAGGTTGCTAGAGCATATCAGAGCTTATCTGCAAAAGGCTGATCTAAAAAAATCAAGGGGATAAATAAAAAAGCACTGTCCCTAAAAAATACCAAGGTATAAATACCTCAGTAAGTTTTATTCAGCATGGTTCACATTCCTATTTATTTCTCCAGCTACTATTATTTTTCTTCCTTGTTCCAAAAGATGACACCACCCAGTCTTATTCTACTCTTCCTTGTTCCATTCATTGTGGCTACTGAGCTAAACCCTTGTTTAGTTCAATGCGGAACGGCGGCAACAAGTACTTCTGGGTGTAGTTTTTCCGACCCCCATTGCGTATGTACAAGCTCTCAGGTTCAAAATGATATCCATCAATGTCTACAAGCAAGTTGTACTCCACAAGTTTTACAGGAAGGCCTGGCATTTCTGACTGAAATGTGTAGTCCCACTCCTACACCCTAATGATAATAAAAAAACATTTTTTTGGGTACACTTACCAAAAGGATATCGTTACATACTACAGTTTTCACGACAAATTCAATTAGAGTGACGTCAATGTAATATCTAAACCCAAATTTGCTTATGCGCATTTTTTTTATTTCATTCAAGAAGGATTGTGGTTTTATCATTCGCTGTAGTACTA
>VCJH01003049.1:12786-26515 GCA_024140565.1 Backusella australiensis | reverse complement strand
TTTTTTTTTTTTTTTTTTTTTTTTTTCGTATAGATTTGACAAGATAATGATAGAGATGAAATATTACAAACCAGATATTTTAATTATACTAAAGCTGAAGCTTGGCATCAAAGTGGATTTTTTTGTTTGTGAGGTAAAAAAACCAGGTTGCTCATCAAATAAGTATGAAACCGATTTCGTCAAGGTTCAACGAGAGATGAAAGCAATCATTGATCAACAAATTGATTAGGGTGTTAGCAATCCAGTCTGCTACGGTCTTCTAGTTGAAGGTAAGCACTCATTACAGTATAAGTTTTGCCAAAAAGCTCATTGTGAATTTTTAGGCTATGATTGCTATTTATACTAAATGTCTCTCGAATACGGGGCTGAATATCGATTTCGTTTAATAGCCCAATTTCGTAATTTACGAGATGCTCTGGATATCACGCTTTTGCTACCTGCTATTAATATACTGTTATATCTTGATGTAATTATAATATTTTTATTGCTTATAACAAATATCACAATACATATCGTGTAAACATATTTTTATGACGGAAACAAAAATATGATAATATAAAAGAACCATTGAAACAGTATTTTCCTTTCAAAAAAAAGTGGAATATACGTTTCTCATCATCTAAAGTGTCGTCCTTATTAACCCATGGTTTATTTATTCAAAACGTATTTCCATATTGAATATTTTAATACAACTAAAGACAAGAACAAAAAGCTAACGTAATAAATATTCTGAACCACCACACTAGTAAAAATGAAAAGAAAGTCTTGAAAAGGAAAAATACGTTATCATTAATGCTTCTTTATAAAACCACGCACTTGAACATAAATCAAAATTATAAATGGTCAAAACTGTTATTTGAACTGTTCATCCGTTCCATTTTTAACCGTGACTGAGGATAGACTGCCTGTAACAAGCTCCATCGAACTATCCACATAATTCATATCCAGCCACCTCTGATGCTGCAAAATATCTGTATAATGACTTTTTCCCATGTATTGACCTTGTGGTGCATGCTTATACATATCTTTCTTTGTGAAAAATTTAGAGAAAAGATCTAAAAAAATCGTAAACTACATTAGAATTCTCCTATTTATTATTTTTATTCTCTATACATACCGGTCGCTAAGACTTGGGGATAAATACCATCCAGAGTAATATATTGCCATACATATCCCCATGTTGTTAGTTGATCCATATAAAAGCGAATATCTTCATCTACCAATTGAGCTGTGCTCCTTTATATATATATATAAAAAAAGTAAGTATGTTTTGAATGCATAAAAAAACGAGAAGAAGAAAAAAAGGGAAAGAAGTAGGACTTTGATCTTAAGTACCAATTAAACGAAGGAGAGATGTTATAGCAGAGTAGCGCCTGTGGATTAGCCGCCAAAACATATCTAGCAAACTTTTGAGCTTGTTGTAAGGTTGGTCTTTTTGTTTCCATCCATAACATATCCGCATAATCCGTACAGACAACTGATCGAGCAGTAGAAGCCTCAGTGCTACCTTTATAACAGAAAAACCCATTGCGATCACGAGGCATATTCCAATCCCAAAAGACAAATATACCATACTTCTCTTTTGCAATTAAGCGAGAATCCTCATTTGACTTGAAGCGAATATCATTAAGAAAATCATCAATGACATCCGCATTATCATTCCTAACCAATTCTTCCACAACAGCCATACTATAGCATTTTAGATCTGCCTCTTCTATCCACACATCCTGTACCTGTTGAAGCGCTGATCCTCGAATCCCTTGAGACTCTGCTTCTAATAATACCTTGGATAATGGCTTTAAAGTTGGATTTGTTGTGCCCAATATAAATGGGTGATCCCTGGGATCAGCGTTGCTCGTGATATAGGTGGCTGATTCAGCATTTGTTTGGGCAATGATGAGACTCTCAACGCCCATAATATCGCACTGTGCACGGACTGTCACCAAACGATTAATATGCTCAGCTGTTGGTATGATTACTTTACCTGCCATATCTTCACAGTTTTTTGGAGTTGCTTGCCGATCTTCCACTATATATATATATATATATATATATTTAGATATAAATAGCCATTTAAAAGAAGAAAAAAAATGTCACTAGTACCATGAAGACCAGCTGCACCTCGTTCAATCAATATTTTTGTAAATTTCATAAGTGCAGTTGTTTCACCATATCCCACGTTTACCACAATAGGCTTTAAGTAATCAACGTTAGCTATTTTTTCTCTTTGACGGGGTGCCATCGAAAGTCTCTCCTCCCTCTGTTTACGATCATGAAATAGCTGTGTGTGAAATAAATGATCGACTTTGTTAGGTAATGTGTCCATCAATACACCTGATACATAAACCAGTTGTTGATGTGCTGTCTTGATAGGATCCAGTGCACCGAATGTATACGACGTGTTCTTGGTGTGCTTATTGAGTTTAAGAAGTGTCCATAATTTTTGGGCTTGTGTATTTGAACGGTAAGTGGCCATGAGTGTTCCTTGCTTAGATGCGATTGATTCGGCTGAGTAAGGTCGTCTTACCGATTCAAAACGAGGGCTAGACCACCATGATTTAATTTTTTCTACTTGTTGTTGAAATTCAAGCTGTTCATAGTCAATAGGAGCCATATTTAATTTGTTTCCTTTTTTTTTCTTGAAAGACAAAAAAAAAGAGAGAGAGACGCCAATAAAACCTGATAAAGTATGCATTTTTTTTTTAAAAAAACACGGGGAAGGGGTAAAGGCGATCTTTAACATCTGCAAGGGATGACGGATATTTAGAATTCTATACTGTGCTATTTTTAATCTTCTAACATTTGATGATAAATTATGATGATGCTTGATCAACATTTTTGCTCTTCTTTTGGTGATAAAAATATATATGTATTCTATAATCTTATTTTAAAAGATTCAACACTATAAATAATAATGAGGACTCTTGGAATATTAACAGTGTCAGCATTAAAGAGAGATTTAAAGAGCTTCGCGTTGATGCGTTGAATTTGGACAGCTTGCAAGCTATGAACAGAAATATCAACAGTATTCTGTAAAGTATTACTTTATCGCATTAATAAACTTTCATACTAATCAAATAGCGTTATATAGATCGATTTCATCTATCCTGGTTTTAAACCGAGTGGTGAAGACACTTCAGTGAAGGCGTTTTATACTCCAAAACCTCTGATGAAGATGATGTTCGATGATGACCTAAAGAATTTTATTTTTCAAATAAGGAAAAATTACTTTAAAAGGAATTTTAAAAATGCCAAAAAATGGAGTTCACAAGGAGGCAGCAAAGGTCGTGGAGGGGTGAAGAAAACCGGGAAAACATCGAAGTGGGAATTGATCGAATGGTAAGATTATAATGTAACTATAAACGTTATACGTATATTTAAACTTGAATATACAGCTCCAACACCATTCCAAAATGTGAAACGGAAGAGGATAAAAGTCCTGACGACACTGTTCAACTGCATAATTACAAAGAGACTTTATATACGCAAGTATATGACGAAGTAAGAATGGTAAAACAGTGGATTTCTATCGCCTTTGTTGGTTTTGTAAAAGGGAGATGAAGCAAAATTCACTCAACAAGGACCTGGCCTTTCAGGTAAATGGTAGGTGTGTAAATATTGTGTATTGCATTTCATGATGCCAAGCATACCGATTATCTTGGTTGACACCAAGATGAATTTAAGAGGTGATGACAAAACTCTTAATAGGCTTAAGCAAAATAACATGGAGCCTGTTTCATCTGAACAAAGTCTTCAGACACTCAAAGACATCGGTGCTGTAAAATATTTGAAATATTCGGCCTTAACACAAACAGGTTTAAAGAACGTCTTTGATGGAGCGATTCGTGCTGTGCTATTACCTTCTTGTCAGCAAAAGAAGAAGAAAAACAAAAAAAAATGTAACATTTTGTAAGAGTTGGAGGATAAAATCAGTGCTACAAATAGCAATAACAATAATAAAAATATATCGCTTTCTCTCTTGTTTATCTTCGTCAGTTTTATAACAATTTGTCTAAAAAAAGAATTCACAATCATGCGCTCATTAAAAATTTTTCATTTACCATTTGTCGACTTACAAACTACCGCAAAGGAATAAAAGGCCATTTTAATCTAATTCCCCAGCGCTGAATTACTTTTATCTTTTTAAAAAATAATTCATGTTATTGCATTGATAGTGAGAGGTCTTTTTGTTTTAAAATGTTTAGCGTTGAAGTAAAAAAATATGAAGATCGTTGAATTTGAAAATCTTTAAAAATGCACATGTAGCACAAAAAAGTTTATTTTTTAATAAACATTGATCTATTTTTTTCATTTTCATTTTTACTAAAACCAATGACCATATCATATCATAAAGTGATTCATTTTGATGGTAAAGTGTTTCTTATGAATAAAGCTTGTTAGTACATTCCGTTAGCTGTATGTCTTGGTATTGCCGTTAACATTATTCAAGGCACGACGGCTGTGACACCTAGTCGACGGATGCACCCAAATTAGGGTGGTTCCATTTTAATTGGTTCCAGATTTTGGTCAATGGAACGGTCTCATCTGCTCAGACATTTGCTGACCTCTTATTACACCAACTTATGTTTGAGGATGTTCCAGTAGATGAAAATGTTGTATGCATTTTACTGCGCTTGATAGAAATAAAGTTTGGCAGTAGCATAGTGAAAAAGTATAACACGGGTTTACTTATTAAATAAAATTAAGGAGAGACATTTATATAAGTCTCCATTATAAACTGTCTCTGGGTTGTATATGTTATATACTAAATTGGTTGAGGATATATTGCTATTATTTCATGATGAAACTCTCTGGTCATTAATCAAAATCTCTTTCCATAAGATAATTTGAAAGATATATGACCTATAGGTTGTTAGAAACGAGAGCACATTGATGCTAATACTATATGGTTTTGGCTGATAAAAAATCGATGTCTAGACCTATTCTTTCTTCATATTGAACTTGTTATCGAACTACTCATAGTCTATAATCAAGTCTTTTAGTAAATGCTTCCTGTATAGAATGTTATATGTTTTAAAGGATCGATAAGCATTCAGAGTTCTAAGAAAGTGCTAAGAAAATATTAGGTTGTTTTTGTATGAATAGAAAGTAAAGGGAATGAAGAAAATAAAAAAAAAGATGAAAAGGAATACAAAAAGTTAAAAAAAGTGAGAGGAATAAAAGAGGTATGTATGTAGGACGGCAATAGTGGCTGATTTTTTTTTTCACAAAACACCCAATGGATTAACAAGGACTCAAAGTCTTTTATTATTTATTTGATTTAATGAATAAAATAAATCAATGAATAAAGCTGTATTAAGCAAGAGAAAAGTGGTGTTTGTAGTAGTAGTAGTAGTTTATTTTAATGATGTATGGATCGTAGAAGAGCTCAATCTTAACAGGTTACGAAGCGAGCGACAATGGTTGATTTTTTATGAAAAGAAATATGGCTTTTTAAACAAGAAAATCCCACAAGTTGAGCACAATTTATTGCTCGATAAAGATGTACAGAACGGTCCAAATGATGACAAAGTATGTTTTAATCCTGTGTATTATTTTATATATATAGCCTGTCAGTAACTTTTGATTTGTTGGCGGACTCTAAATAACACACTCAGATGCAAAATGTAAACACAAGATGGGCAGTCTGACTGATGGTGATGTTTTTTTGCCAGTTGAAGAAAGCATAATCGTCATTGTGTATATTTTTTTTATTACTTTTATTAAGATTATGAATAGAATGAAAAACTTTGTGAAAAGGTATAGGGGAGTTCTTGCTGTTTACTTGATATGAATGGGAGGAAAATGTTGAGATAAAGGTGAAAGTGAAAATCTTGAAACTCGAATTAAATATTTTATGTTACACTACTCACATTGACTTTCAGATGTTACCATTGTAATGGAAAACGATTCTTTTGAATCAAGGGGATGAGTGTTTGTTCTATACTCCTCAGTTATGTATGTATAGAGTCTCTTGATTCTATCAACTGATATTAATTAAATGTGTTATATATCATAGTATGTATATATTCATTTCAATATGAGTATCGGTTGTTCATTTACTTTTTTTCCATTTTTTTGTTTTGCTACCAATTAAGATAACGTTCATGATCTCGAAATTTGAGTTACGGTGAGTGTGTGTCAGAGTTCATTGGTGACTCAAATAAACCCCTTTCTAAAGGCGCTTATAAAAGTAAATAAATATTTTCTCTTCTTATACAACTATATTGCAGATGATGAATATATTAGCATAAACTCTTATTTCTATGACATGGTTAGATATTATATTGTATTAGTAGTATCGTGAAAATTTTTCTGGCCATCAGATCCATCTTAAAGCAGGCAGGCATACTCATTGAAGAATTATTATAAAATACTATTATTGGATTGTTTGCACAAGAAAGGGTGTTTTTCAATGACCGCTTGGTATTTGGGTAGATGAGTGATCCTGCCATTCTATCATATTTATTCGGGGGTAGTATTCTTGACGAAAGTCAATCCATGATCAATGTGACCGTAAACCAATATCGATAACTATGAATAAAGCTTTCAAGATTTACGTTTTATTATCAAACACTACAGCATTAATTGGTAAATTGAAAGAAATGTTTACCAGATAGAAATAGCAGTAAAAAAAAATAATGAAGGTGAAAAAGTATGCCCAACAATCTCATTCTCTATTTTCTTATATCCTACTGCCTAAGTCAATTTCTTGCTTAAATATATCAAATGGATTCAAATATAACTTATAACCAATTCCAATAAGTCTAATATCTTTAAAAGTAATATATAATTATATATAGCATCCAAGTTATACTTCAAAAAATATATATATTTCATACCTTTGTTTAAGGCGAATCTAATAGCTTGGTTTGAGTGATGATACATGATTGCTCTCATAATAAAGACATCGCAATTGGTTTATAAATGATTAGCTTGTACTAAGTTGGTCTTTATGAAGTAAGTAGTTAAATACTAGTACAAACAATTCTATGTCTTTTTCCATAAAAAGAAGTTACTTTAAGCATGTGAGCTCTAATTATGGTCTATCTTTAATAATAATAAAAATTATTTAGTTTTGTTATATAGTTGACTCAAGTTGGTTGAGAGTCTCGTCCAAGTGATTGATTGATTAATGCTCTTAGTTTAATGCGAGTTGTATCTATAAGTATGGTATTCATACTCGTCCTATTCTTATCTACGCTATTGTTGAATAACTTAGTACATATATTCTTAACTGGAGAATCATCTTTTCTTTCTTCATGAGATTGTATCTGTCTTGGTTGCATTGTATGCTCATATATTCAAGAAGAGATCAAGTATTTATACTGATAAAAATACATTATATATGGCCACATAAAACATTAGTAGACCTTCTTGGAAACGGTCAATATAATCAGTTTTGATTAAAGTACAATGCTTGATTGAACTAGTGTCTGAAGTTGATGATAACATGTGGGGTGCATATAGACTATATAGTCAAGTTTGTCTTGACTCGATTTTCCAATGAAATGGCACTGAATATGGTAAAAAACCCCCAAAATTATACCAAAGAAGGGAATTGAACAATCGAAGGTTACCCAAGTACGAATTTATTAGCGTTATAATAGACAAGAAGAAAGGTGCTGGATGATATGAAAACATGTCAGTAATTTCTTCCAACTCTCTATTATCTTTTCTCCATATTGATCTATAATGCATAAATACAGGTTTTATTGAGCATAAAAAAGTGCCTAAGGGTCATAGATACAACAGGAGAATCAGTGAAGGATGTTTCTGATGTTCAAAAGTAGAATATGATCAGATCAAATCCAGCCAATCAAATTGCCAAATAACATCTTGCCAATATTTTGGTAAAAGAGCGATAAAGAAGACCAGCAATAGGTTTCTTTGAGTGAAATGAAAGCGACAGAGCTATTATCATCCAGAGTGAGCCTATGTTATTGAACAGGGTTTTTACTTTATGTTTTTCTATTTTTATTTCATGTTATTTTTCTTGTTTTTTTACTTTGTAAACTTCGCAAGTCACTTTGTGACGCTTTCAAGAAGCTTTGCACTTCAAGTTTTAAAACACACACACGCACGCACACACACACAAAAAAATAATAAAAAAATATAGGCGCGATTGTAAGCTTTTGAAATTTTTTCCTTTCCTTTTTCCTCCTCTTTAAGACAAAAAAATATTTTTAAAACATAAGAAAGCCACTTTTTAAAACATCAATTTGGGTTTTTTTGTGATTGGAAAATGTCGTTTGATCAAACAAATAATCGGTCACCGCATCATCAGGCACAGGCCGAACAGCAAGATGTTGCATTGCCACCGTTGAGCTCAGAATATCAGAGATATCGCCCCGGCTCGTTGCCTTATCCCAATGCAAACTATCGCTCTTCTTCACCGGATTATGCAAATCGCCATGATAATTATGCTTACCCTTCATCTTCATGGAAGCAGCAACAGGTAAAATATCGCTTATTATTATAGTAAATGTAAATACTAAATACTTGATTAGGGTGCTCATCCTTATCCGCCTCCATCCCTTCCTCCACAACACCACCATCACCATCAACAACAGCAACAACAGCAACAACAACAACAACAACAGTATCCACCACTACCACTTCCTCCCACCTCACAAGTAGTGAGAGAGTATGGGTATCCACCACAAGCTGAACATTCAAATCCTGCTCCCTATGACCCTATTCGTAGTAGCAGCTATTCTGAAGTATGTCTAGTTATCATCATCATTGTAAATACTTATATTATAATTATAGTCGCACGAAGCACCTGTGCAAATGCCAGCCCCAGTGCAAGCACCTGTGCAGGTGAGATGGATGAAATATAAAGTTAAGCCCAAATGTACTAAACATTGCGTTTTATTATTAGCAAAATCGCTCTTCTACTGCGATATCACCCATCATGTCTATATCGCAGCTTCTGTCTTCTGAAAATAACAATAATAATAATAACAATGAAGAAGAAGCACCCATTTATTCACCTAGACAGCCCTTATTCGAACCAGCGCATCGCAATGGTATCCAAAGCTTATTAAACAACGATGTTGAAGTAGAAGAAGAGGAAGAAAAGTACAATATGGCTGATTCCGATACTGACACTGAGGATATTCCACTAATAAAATCACCCAAGGTGACGGTGTCTTCACCACCGCCGCAACCACCACAGTCACAGCCAACAACAGCAACACTGAATGCACAAGTGGTTGCAAATGGAAATACAGATGGTAACCATGGTAACACTTTGATTTCATCGTTTCTGAATAACAAGTATTTTAATCATTATCCATTATCCATTATCCAAAGATTACCTTCATCGCGACAGTGAGGACAGTGATTCTGATGGCAGCGAGATGGTTGTTGCTAGAAAGAGCAAGTCATTGTCTGAGCGTATTAGAGAAGAACTTGATCTTTCTGATGAAAACGACGATGATGACGACGAAGTATTGGCAACACATCGAGAAGAGATGATTCAATATATGATTCATGTCCATCAAAGAAAGAAGCGTGCAATTGATAAATATAAAAAATCACAAGAGGTATAAAAGCAAAATGATTTGTTCCTTTATCATCTACTAAATATATATATGCCCTTGATAGAGAAAACATGCACCAATTAGAGATCGTATCGAGAAGCTCTATGAAAAGCGCTATGGCACAAGCATGCCACGAAAGAGTATCGGCAAAAAGAGACAAAGAGCTTTGAGCGATGTTGGTGATTCTACAGACTCTGAAGAACATGCTGGTGTTCACACATCAATAACTGCATTCTCTTCTGGTGCCGCTGGACAGAATAGAAAGCAGGATGCTGCACAGAAAGTGGAAGATGAAAGAAGAAGAGTTTGGCTCAATATTGCTAGAAAAGACATCCCTAGAGTAAAGTGTCTTTATTAATTGCTCGATATTCTATTATTACTAATTTATTTCAAATTAGATGACTCGTATATTGTCGCGTGTTCAAGCAACCCGTTCAGGTAACTGTAAAAAGGTGGCTCAATACTGTCAAAAGGAGGTGCGTCGCGTTATTACCAATGGTGGCCGTGCTAATCGTGAACAGCAAAATAAAGCTAAGCGCGCAATGAAAGAGGTAACCATTTTCTCTTGTTCTAATAAAATGACAGCAGCAGCGCTGACACTCTCTTCTCTGTAGATGCTCTTGTTTTGGAAGAAGAATGAAAAGGAAGAGCGTGAACTTCGCAAGAAGGCTGAAAAGGAGGCATTGGATCGCTTGAAACAAGAAGAAGAGCGCAGAGAAGCTCAACGACAGGCACGTAAACTTAACTTCTTGATCACCCAAACCGAACTGTACAGTCACTTTATCGGTCGCAAAATCAAACAGGATACAAGCGAAGATGATGATACTGCTACACCAGCACCATCCGGTCTCTCCACACCATTGGCACCCGTCACAGAGTCAGATGAACTCGATGCTAATGCCGGTATACAGCAATTGGGTGAGGTGGACTTTGATGAAGAGGATGAAGCTGTTCTAAAGGAAAAGGCGCGCCTGAGTGCCCAGAATGCATTGGCCAAGCAACGTGAACAAACTAGACAGTTTGATGAAGGTGCACGTGAGAGACGTATTGCTGCAGGCGATAATCCAGATGCCAACTTGAATCAATTGGCCTGTAAGTACTTTTGCTTTGATAAAGACAACATGGTACTTATATATATAAATATATATTTTTTTTTAAAAAAAAAGTGGATGACATGAATTTCCAAGAACCTTCGAGTATGGGATCTGGACCTGAAGTACAGCAACCCAACATGTTGATGTGTCAGTTAAAGAGCTATCAGTTGAAGGGTCTTAATTGGTTGGCGAATCTTTATGAACAGGGTATCAATGGTATTTTGGCAGATGAGATGGGTCTAGGAAAGGTAAGACTATCTTGTCATGAAATTGTGTTGTTTACTTAGCAATTGTTGCATGATTAGACCGTACAATCGATTTCATTATTAGCATATCTAGCTGAGGTCCATAACATTTGGGGTCCCTTCCTTGTGATTGCACCTGCTTCTACCCTTCATAACTGGCAACAAGAGTTTACCAAGTTTGTTCCTCAATTCCGAGCACTTCCCTACTGGGGTAACCCTAAAGAGCGTAAGATTTTGCGTCAATTCTGGAACAGAAAGCAGCTTTACGGAAAGGATGCTCCTTTCCATATTGTTATTACAAGTTATCAGTTGGTCTTGACAGATGTCAGTTATTTCCAACGTGTCAAATGGCAATATATGGTTTTGGATGAGGCCCAGGCTATTAAGAGTTCATCTAGTGCTCGTTGGAAGCAGTTGCTTGGCTTCCATTGTCGTAATCGATTGCTGTTGACTGGTACACCCATTCAAAATAGCATGCAAGGTAAAGTAGATAAATATTCTCACTGTGGAATTTCCGCTCGTTTTTCTTACTTTCTTCTTTTTCCTTAGAATTATGGGCTTTACTTCACTTTATTATGCCTACTCTGTTTGATTCTCATGAAGAGTTTAGTGAATGGTTCTCCAAAGATATTGAAAGCCATGCTGAGAATCGAGGTTCATTAAACGAACATCAGCTAAGACGTTTGCACATGATTTTAAAACCATTCATGTTGCGTCGTATTAAGCGTAATGTACAGCATGAACTAGGAGAAAAGGTAAGGAAAAACAAAGAAAAATGTAAAAGCAAGGTGTTTATTCATTGTCATAAAATAGATTGAAGTGGAAATTTATTGTGATTTAACAGCTCGACAAAAAGCATTCTATCGTGGACTCAAAGAAAAGATTTCCATTTCAGAATTGTTGGAAAAGGCGACCTCTCTTAGTGATTTAGAAAATATGGATAGTTTGATGAACTTGGTAATGCAATTCCGTAAAGTGTGTAACCATCCAGAGTTGTTTGAGCGTGCCGATGTCGAGTCTCCACTTTCATTTTGCGAGTTTAGTCAGTCTGGCTCACTTTCAAAGGAAACCATGTTGTACTGCCCCTATTCATCTCGTAATCCCATTAAGTACCAGATCCCAAAGAAGCTGTATCGCAATGGTGGTATCTTGAAGCAGGTTGGCCCCCATAGTCGTCGTGGATTTGAACTGAGATATGTCAACAATGAGTTGAATATCTGGAATGATCAGTACATACATGAAAACAGCGGCGGCGGCTTTTCCTTCCTCCAGTTTTGTCAAACATCAAGCCATGAAGCTAGTTATTTGTTCAAGGCAAACCTTGTTCATAGATGGATCGCAGCTCTGGCAAAGCGAACACAGCATGCATTATTGGATTATAACCAGCGCGAGAATTGGTCACTGCCTGATAGACCTACTTCTCCTTTTGTCATCACCCATGGGTCTGCAATGGATGAACTCACTAGTTTGTCTGATAATAGGGTTTATGACACACGTTTGTATGGACAGTGCTATTTACCTCCAGTAAGTTTTAACTTTTATAAATGCAGAGATGAGAGAGTGTGTTTAACGATTCTGAATATAGGCAAATGCAGTACCAATTGATATGATATGTGATGATGTATCCTTTATACGTGAGCAGCAAGAAGTGATGTTTAACAAGGATATTCGATCTTGCTTCTTTGGCACACCCCAATACATCAGTCGCACAGAACCCGAAGAGGCGTCCAATCTTGGAGTTGTGGTACGCACCTCAGGACAAGATGGTATCATGACTGTACCTGCTAATGGTTATGGATTCTCATGGATGAGAGTACCATGTAAGTTTGCTTATATACATATAAAATAGTAGAGCAATGTGTATTTATTTTTCGTTTTCACAGCAATGAAGGATTTGATTTTGGATTCAGGCAAATTAGCAGCACTCGACAAGCTTTTAGAAAGATTAAAGACCGAAGGTCATCGTTGTCTTGTTTATTTCCAGATGACACGTATGATTGATTTGTTTGAAGAGTATATTGCATACAAGCAATACAAGTATCTCCGCCTTGATGGATCTTCGAAGATATCGGATCGTCGTGACATGGTACAGGATTGGCAGACCCGACCAGAAATTTTCATCTTTTTGTTAAGTACACGTGCGGGTGGTCTTGGTATTAACTTGACCGCTGCCGACACGGTCATCTTTTACGATTCTGATTGGAATCCAACTGTTGATCAGCAGGCTATGGATCGTGCGCATCGTCTGGGTCAGACAAAGCAGGTCACCGTTTATCGTTTAATCACAAAGGGTACTATCGAAGAAAGAATCTTGCAACGTGCCAAGCAAAAGGATGAAATCCAAAAGGTTGTTATTTCAGGTGGTGAATTTAGACAAGTTGACTTCAAGCCAAGAGAGATTGTTTCTTTGCTTTTGGACGATGAAGGTAAGAGAAGGATATACTAAAGATGATTGGGAATATGTAATCTAATTTTTTTTTTCACTTATAGAATTGGATGATAAGCTTCAAATGCAATTAAAACGAAAGGCAGAAGAGGAGGAGCAAAAGAAAGCTGCACGTCCTTCAAAGCGATCGAGAAAGCAGGCGCTTCAAGATCAAGGTTCAAAAGAATCCACTCCTGCTCTAAGTCCATCCAATGTGGATCGTTTGTTCAGTGCTGGTGAAGATACAGTCAACTTAGAAGATGATTCTACCAAGAAATCATCATCATCGTCATCGTCATCAGCATCAAAATCATCTAGAATTGGTCGACCGAGAACAAACTTCTCGTTTACAGGTTAAAAAAAAATGTATATTCTTTCTTATATACCAAACATGTGTAATTCAAAAACGGAAATTAA
>VCJH01003045.1:0-11918 GCA_024140565.1 Backusella australiensis | reverse complement strand
TAAAAAAAAAAAAAAAAAAAAAAAAAAACATGGGCGGTATTAATGAGTTTATATTTACATAGAATACACCTATTGAAGAAACCATGGAAGCCCTACATGACTTGGTCAAATCAGGCAAAGTCCGCTACATCGGTGCAAGTTCAATGTTTGCATGGCAGTTCCAAAAGGCTAATAATATTGCAGAGAAAAGAGGGTGGACAAAATTCAGCTCAATGCAAAACTTGTACAACCTGATTTATCGTGAGGAAGAGCGCGAAATGATTCCCTACTGTGTTGATCAAGGTACTGCCATTATTCCTTGGTCGCCTCTGGCTCGAGGCGTCTTGACTGGTCGAAAGCACAAGTCAATCCGTACCGATTCTGATCGTGGTATCAAAAAATTCTTTGGTGGTGAACAACAGGAACGTAACGATGAAGAAATTGTCGATCGTGTATGTAAGATTGCTGAAGACCATGGAGTTTCTCCAGCAAAGGTAAGCTCTCTTTTTTTTTGTGTGTTCAACATACTTTATATAAAGCACGAATTAATATCATTATTAAAATAGATTGCTCTAGCATGGGTACTTTGCAAACCTTATATTACTGCGCCCATTGTTGGTATTGGTAAAGAAGAGCATCTTGGCGATATCATAGGATCCCTTGATATTAAGCTTTCAGAGGAAGAGAAAAACTTTTTGGAAGAAGCTTATATTCCTCGTGGTCTGATTGAAATGTAATATGTATATCGTTTATTTAACTATTATTAGAATATTGGTTATTCGTTTTTGAAAAAAAAATAAAAAAGCTTTATATTGTATCAAAGACAAATATATAAATACGCATATAAATTTGCATTTAAATAAAGTATGTGTATAGTTTGGGCCGATATGTCGTAGCTGGTACAAATTGGATAGTATGACAAACCAATTTCCCAAGTATCAGGATGTAAATACGTACATTATAGAAAATGAGCTGATTCTATATAAATACTAAAGCCTAACAGGATCTCTGCGTTACCAATCTCAACTATCGCCACGCATCACTTTTTTTTTGGACCGAATAAATATGTCCATGTTTAACCTTTGCTCCTCCGGGGCACAATGGAACGCCGCGGATTATAAGTGTCTCGACACCAGCACTTACTATCTAGAATTTTCTCCTTGGTGGGTTTCATCAAGCTGGAAGGGTAGTGACCATGTTCACTTGACTAGTCTCTCTCCGACACCAATGGTCGTAATTGACCAAAATACTTTCCGGCCCGAACTAATTCAGGCTGACTGAATCGAATGTCACTCAGCGTGGCTATCACTGAGTTGTTTTTCTTGGTCTTTGTTCTTGTTTGCTATTTTTATTTATTTGTTTTTTGTATGAATTAGATTAATGACAAAATGAACTCTCAAGATGAACGACGACATAGAGCCTTACAAAATACATTACCCCCACAACAAAACCTGGAGCTACTGACTCCTCAGGCGTATGGAGCAATTCGGTTTTCCGACAGCGAAGATCCTTTCAATCCAACTGACAATGACCAATACACCGACAGCTCTTGCGACTATAGCTCGTCTGAGGAAATAGCAGAAAGCTCTTCACCGCCAATACCTCGACCTACAGGAACCAAGTCCGCGAGAACCCAAAACCGAATATACCATAATATAGCCCACACTGCTGAAACAGGAGGCATACCCACGAGGGCAGCCATGAATGATTCAGGTGGTATACCTGCGACAACAGTCACATACATAAACAGCAACAATAATTACGAATCTGTCGACACAAACAACTACAATAATAATAGTAACCGCAATGTCAGTAACGATATTAGTGGTGATGAAAGTGGAACCGATCAATGTCCTCCAGATTTACCTCCTCGTCCACTTCAAGCAATACCACTACTGCCGCCCCGACCCTCACGCTCGACTTTAGCAAGAGCTCAAACGATTGCAGCCAGCAGCAGTAAAGGTCGTGCCAGCCGGTACCGCATGTCTTCACCGCCAACTGGAGGTTATGCACCAAAGACCAATCCCAGCGCACAAGTTGGTATTCGCCGCTCGAATACAACGGCCAATATTAAGCATAGAAACGGGCTCTTCAAAGTGGACGCTATGCCCGTATGTCCCGACTTTTCGCATGCCTCTCGTCGACCACCGCTTGTATCCAACGAAAAACCGATGATCACGACTGGTCACAAATCAAATTATGTGCTTGCTGCGTTGGGAAATCGGTTCTTTACGGGGCACTACACTTTACGCATTTGGGATGTCCATACCAGAAACTCGCACAGCACACTAGGCGATATCAACAATCCCAGCGAAGCTGATAAAATCACGGCCATTTTACCTGCGCCTTGTCAAGTTCCGTCTGACGAAGGTAGATTTGTATGGGTTGCAAAGCAGGATTCAAACATCTACGTGGTGGATACCAATCAACCCAGCTTTAATAGAAAAATGGATGTACATACAGCGCCTGTTTGCTTTCTTTTACGCTATCGCAATACTGAAGTGTGGTCGATTGATGAAGCGGGTGTATTGAATATATGGAATACAGCAAAAATGATACCCGAGTACTATGGCAAAACATTGGCATGTGCGACAGCAGCGACCATACAAGGTAGAAAGCTTTGGATATCCCATGAACGCACCTTGAAAGTGTTTGATATATCTTCAAATAGCACTTCAAGTGTCGAGATTCAATCTCCAAACGAGCTCGGCACAATCACTTCACTTGTCACCATACCATTCCATCCAAACTGCATCTTCTCCTCGCATGAATATGGCAAAATTGCACGCTGGGATGCAAGCACCATGAAGAAATCACAGGTCATTACCGTATCCATGTACGGCATATGCTCCATGGTTACGGTAGGGCAGTACTATGTCTGGGCGGGTTATACTACAGGTATGATTTACGTTTATGACACGCGGCCTGAGAACTGGGTTGTGGTCAAAAGCTGGAAGGCCCACAGTGGCGCAGTGTCGCATTTGGTTGTAGATCACTCGGGCTTTGTATTCAAGAGCGGTAAAGATGGTAAAGACGGTAAAGCACACGTGTTTAGTGGCGATTCGACGGGAACTGTTGGCATATGGGATGGTTTACTGACAGAGTATTGGAAAGGTATGTCGATCATGTGTGTGTGTTTTTTTTTGGAAAGAAAAAAAAAACTGACTGACTTGTTGTTTTTATTAAAGAGCGTAATTTACAGAAGAGACAGGATGAATTTTGTACATACAGAGAAAATAACATCATGATATGCTCTTGGAATATTGACGCAAATAAACCAGACAAACTAGTGGATGAGCATGAGCAAATACGGGAGTGGTTAAAAGGTATGGATGACCCAAACATCATCGTTATCGGCATCCAAGAAATAATCGACCTGGAATCCAAAAAGCAAACTGCTCGTAGGTATTCATGATCTCTTGCAAGTAAATCGTATTCGATATTGAAATAATGCACCTTACTTTTTTTTTTTTATATATTTATAGGCTCGTTCTTTACCGGAAGAAAAAAAGGCGACACTCCAGAAGCTGACGAAGGATTGACAAGAAGATATAAGCTATGGCATGATTATCTTGTTCGTTGTGTCAACGAGAATTTCGGTGAAAATGTGTATTACGTAGCAAAGACGGATCAGCTGGTTGGTCTTTTCAGCTGCATTTTCGTACGGACAAAAGACAAGGATCGAATAACTGCCATTGATTCCACTTCAGTGAAAACCGGTCTTAAAGTCATGAATAAGAGCATTCACGGTAATAAAGGTGGTATTGCAATTCGACTGATTTATGATGACTCTTCGCTATGCTTTGTCAACTGTCATTTGGCCGCAGGGCAATCGCATGTACAACAGAGAAACGCAGATATGGAATTGATTCTTCACAGCGCCAATTATCCGGGACTTGACAAGCAGATGGATGTCTTTAGTCATGGAGGAGATGGCACAATGATATTGGACCATGAATTTTGCTTTTTAAGTGGTGATTTAAACTACCGCATTGATGCCAGCCGCCGCTATGTTGTTGATAAACTGATTGTATTGGATAAAGGCGAAAAGCAGTTTGCTAGAAGGGAATTACAAGGAAAAGACCAACTTTTACGACAGCGCATTACAAACCCTCTTTTTAAATTACTCATGTTTCATGAAGCACCCATTGACTTTGACCCAACATACAAATATAACCCGGGTACGGATGTCTACGACCAGTCAGAGAAGATGCGTGTGCCTGCCTGGTGTGACCGTGTTCTATACAAGGGATCCGACATTGAAACTCTTTACTATCGTCGATATGAAATACGGGCATCCGATCATAGGCCTATTGCATCTGGCCTTCGGTTCAAGACGAAAACTGTGGACCGTAAAAAACGTCAAGTATTGTTTCAAGAAATCGAAAATGATTGGCATGACTATATCGCACGATTTACTAGAGAGAGGAGGGTTGGTTACGTAGCAGATTACGAGCAATGCTCAGTCGAAAATGCTTTATTGCTGCTGGAAAAGGTTGATTGGGATGTTAAAGAGGCGGCAACACTACTACAAAAAGATACTGGGCTATGCAATTGAATGCCTTCAAGCTCTTTGTGCATTTGAAATAAAGCAGCCTTTTTTTTTTTTTTTTTTTTTTTTTTTTTTTTTTTTTTTTTTTGTTTTTTATTTTTTTTTTTTTTTTTTTGTTTTCATTTTCCAACTTCTGATATTATTTTAATATAATACATCAATTAAATAATAAAATACCATGGAAGGGCCATATTGTACAGGCTGTAGTGAGTTGATTGATGAAGGCTCAGTCATTGCCTTTGGTGATTCTTTATTTCATTTGAAATGGTAGGCTCTATGAATTACAAAATAAACAAGTCTCTAATAACGCCTGATTACTTTTAGTTTTATTTGTGCCAAATGCAGTGAACAAGTAGATTGTGAATCAAATCTTCTATTATTAACCAATGGAAGACCTGTATGTGAGAGTTGCTCATACTGTTGTAGCGCTTGCAAGCAAGTAATTAGAGATGAAGCCATCATGACAGGTATAATTATTTACATGTGGAAAAAAATATAATGTACATGCTTATCATCATCATACTTTTTTTAGGTGATGAAGCATATCATGCAAATTGCTTTCGCTGCGTTTCATGCAAAAAGAAAATTGATGATTTGGTATTTACCCAAACTAGTAAGGTAATTAAATACAAGTTTATGTTATACCTTTTAAATATATATATCTAAACTAAAATAAAATTTCTATATGCTTTTGTATATTAGGGTATTCATTGTACACCATGTTATGAGAAAAGACGGGCTCAGAAAAAAAAACGAAGAGAAGAGCGTGAAAAGAAGCAATTGCATAGACAATGCTTAAATCTTAAAGAGCCGCAGAGTATGCCTATACAGGTAAAAGAATTGAGAATATATAATAATAAATTGATAATTATATATAAAAAAAAATAAAAAGGGGGAAATTTGTTTTTAGCTAAATCTGTTATTGTTACTAAAGGTCCCTGCATCTTCAACTAGTAAACAGCAAAAGATAAAGTCCAAAAACAATAATAACAATAATAATCCTGTATCCAGTACTAGTAATAGCAAGTTGCTTGAGAAACAAATAGCAAAGGCTGGCAAAACTCGTTTAATTGGTGAAAAAGTGGACCGGATAATGACAAAAATCAATACAATGGATCCACCCACTCCTTCTCGTTCCCGTAGCAACTCTGTCGAAATTCCATCCAAGATGCGACTAAATGACAATAGACCGACGCCTTCACGTTCAGAAGTAATAAAAACTCCTAGCTCACCACCATCTTCTGTTAGCAGTGTATCGCCTACACCTGTAAGCTCTCAGTCAGCGTCATCAAGCCGTCATGCACCTCCATCCCTCACAAAGTCAACATCCACTACTTCTTTGCATAATTCTGTATCAAATCAATCGATTGACTTTTCATTTTTTGATAATGATTCCACGGATATCAGCCACGTTTCAAAGAAGATGGATTCTAACGTCACCTTGAATAATGATGATAATAGAAACAACAATAATAACAACAATAATGATAAAAAAGAAGACCCAGAGATTGTTAAAACAACCGAAAATATTACAAGAGCCTCCCAATATCTGGAGTGCTCTCTTGTTTCAGATGACTATCTCAATGGCTTTTCTAATTCTACAGAAGCAAATGCACAGTCAAGCGAGACACAACTCCGCGCCGATCTTGCAGTAGCCAATTCCAAGTTACAAACATTGCAGACAAATTATAACAAGATGAAGGTATACATACATACCTATATATATTTTTATTTATCCATGCAAGAAATTCTATATGACTAAAACTCTTAATGTATGACGTTTTTTTAGGACGCTAGCAGAAAAGCATTAGAAGAATTGATGCGTGCAAAAGAAGAATTTTCCAAAGAAGTAGCTCTACGTCAGCAGCATGAATACATGATTCTTCAATTACAGCATCAACTGCAAGTGGTCTTTCATGGAAGAGCAATGACACGTATAGAGTTATCTGTGATAACAAAAAAAGAAATCGAACGTGTTGCCCGTATAAAGTCAGAATTAGATAAAGCATGCGGTGAATTACAAGGCTATCGTGATTCTTTAGCAAAGGATATTGAATCTCTAGCAAAGCAAAAACAAGCAGGTCTTGAAATGTAAATAAATGCATATATAGTAGATTATTTTTTTCCTTATTTTTTTATTCACACTTTCTCAATATATATATATAGAAATGCTACTAGCCATTTAGAAGAGCAGCAAAAAGCAATTGCAGCTGAAATCAAATCACTCACCAATGACCGCGATAATCTCAGAACAGAAACAGCAGAATTGGAAAAGATCAAAGTCGGTGCTTTGCAGGACATCACTACCATGGGTATCAAAAACACCGAAAAGACCAAAATCGACATTGAACTCGCTCGTTGCTTTACTGAAAAAGAGCTAACCAGCAACCTCCCTCCTGGCACGTCCTTCTTGTATTCACCCTCAGCTAGCATCTCCTCTGAGCTACAATCTCCAGGACGCAAGTCGGTGGATACGGGCATTGTACGAAAAATCACTGCACGCGACAGTTATCATCCCTCGCAACCCAAGATTTTCAAATTGAAAAACAAAGGAGCCGGAAACATGTTTGCCAAGCTCAGTGGCAAGTCCTCATCCAATAACAAGATCGATACAATGACCATGTATGGAGGTACCAGTGTGAGCTCCATGAATCTTACAGGAGAAGCAACCAAACGATCCAAGGTATCACATGATGGTAGCGGCATACAGCATGGCGCCCACACATTTCTGCACACTTCCTTTTTAAGACCCACCAAGTGCGATTCCTGTAGCGAAAAAATGTGGGGTCTCTCTGAACTTCGCTGCAATACTTGTCTCTACGTCTCACACGGTCGCTGTCTCTCCAACGTGCCCCTGATTTGCTCCGGTGGAGGACGCAGCAATTCATCCAGTAGTTTTGATCTAAGCTCCACTGAAACAGATCCCAGTAACAAGTCCAGCCTGTTTGGTACAGACATTTCTGCTCGCGCCAGCACCGAGGAAAGATCCATCCCCGTCATTGTGGAGCAGTGTATCAATGCAGTTCAAAAACGTGGTATGGATTACGAAGGGATTTACAGAAAGTCAGGTGGTGCTGCACAGATCAGACTGATTCACCAAGCTTTTGACAACGGAGAACCTATTGATTTGGAGCAGGATTATCCAATCAATGATATCGGTGCCATTACCAGTGTTCTTAAGCAGTACTTGCGTGAGTTACCTGATCCATTGTTGACATATTCTCTTTATCCTACTTTGATTGATGTTATTTGTAAGTTTAATCTATATATATATATATATATATGCAAGTAAAAAAAAATAATAATAATAATAACCATCCCCTTATTTTTGTCACCATAGCCTCTGTTCCAGATCAGGAGAAATCAAGTAAATTTGTTGAACTTTTATCACAGCTACCAAAAGTGAATTTTGATACATTAAAGCTTTTGCTACAGCACCTTCACAAGTAAAGTATTTACATATTTTTAATAATTAACAAAGAAACATAAATGAACTCATCATGTTGCTTTTTTTTTAGGATCCAAGAACGTAGTACCGAGAATTTAATGACAACTAAAAATCTTGCCATGGTGTTTGGACCCACCCTTCTACGAGATGTGGAATCCACCCGAGATCTTATTGACATGAGCTCTAAAAACTCGGTGATTGAGTATCTTATTATTCATGTAAATGAATTGTTTGACTAAAGACTTTACCTCCTTCCCCTCTTATTATTTTGTATACCATTTTTTTCTTTCTTTTTATCCCCCTTTTTTGTATTTTGATCAATATTTATTTTTATATTATTATTACCTTCTTCTTTTTTAAAACACTCACACTTCCTTTAAATTAATCTTGTATGTAAAAAAAAATCAAAAATGTAAAAAAGACAGATTTGATTTTTTTGTTGGTTGTTTTTATTATTATTATTACTATTATTATTTTATTATTAAATTTTAAGTAAATATAGAAAAAGATGAAGAATATATATTTATCATGATTTACATATTTTCTTTGTGAATAATGACTGTTTACAAAAAAAAGAGAGGTGTATCAATATTTTTCTTGGCTTTTATTAATCAATTCGATCACATCCTTTACAAAATAAGGTACTATCTTAGGCATCAATGTAAGCTGAGGAGCAGATCCCACCATAGAACTAGAGTGACTTTCCGCCGAATGACCATCGTTGACACTTTCGCTATCACTACTGGAGTCTGTTTCGCTGGATGGATCCTCATACCCAATTTCATCAAAATCACCCAATGCACCCTCCATCTCGCTCGATTTAGGAATATACTGGAATATTTCCTTGTTTCGCTCTCTTTCATGATCCTCTAAACCACGACTTTGGATCATAAACTTGTGCCTTAATTTCTCAAACCGGTACGCCTTTTGTTTATAACGATAATCGCACAAAGCATCGATCTCCGCCTCCAAATCGGACAAACTTTGAATGTCAGCTGCCCTAATCGAATCATTCATATCCACTTTGCCAGGCATACCACGCGACAAAAAGGTAAACAGGCGATCCACATATTCAATCAGCTCGTCAAAAACACGGGAGGCCTGTTGACTATGCACATTGTGCACGAATCCATAAAAATTCTGTTCGTGGCGCGCCACCAAATCGGTAAAGAATTTGATCGAGTCACTGACATCACTGGTTATGTCATTGTCAATGACTTCGAGTAGGTCGTCCAAAAAGGCCTGAACATGATATATAGTGGTGCTGATATCGGCAGCCTTGTATACTTCTGCAAGCGGTTGGTAAAAGACGGAGATAAACTCTCTTAAAAGCTCGCCTGTTACGCCTTGGAAGACGAGTTCCATCGTCAATTCATGGTCGTACTGCTTGGTGTAGAGCTCCCATAATCGAAGCATTTTTTTCACTTTCTTTTTGTTTTGGCTTTCTAAGTCTGTTACTTGATCGGACGAGAGGATGGGCTCAATAGAACTATTACTAAAAAGAGAATGCAATTCTGAAACATCATCTATTTTTTTTTAAAAAGAAAAAGATTTGTATAAATTAATACATCTTTGAGAGGAGAATTATGCTATTTTACCTTTAAAGAGATAATTCTCTGGTAACGGTGTTCTTACACCATTATATAATTTCTTTGCTATTAAATCATCGATATTTTGTTCAAGTACTTGGATTTCCTTTTCAAATGACTTTGACTCTTCGCTCATATTCGAAATGATCATTCTAAAAAAGAGAGTTTATGTTTTTTTTTTAGAATAATATTTACATCATAAACAATCGACTGTGTTACCTTTGAAATAAACTAGAGCCTCCAAAAGGTTGTGCCAAGAATAAATCCAAAATACCCTTCATCATAAACATTGGGTTGGAGTATTTCAATATGAGTGCGAGTGTTCTATAAGGCATCAATCGATGTGTACGTCTAAGATTTGCCAGATTCTCCGACGCACTATCTGAAGTTAAAAAATGTTTATGCAACGCAAAGGCGAAACTAAAAAGGAACAGTCAGAACATGAAGGAGTATTTTTTTTTTCATTATGTTGGTACCTTATACGACCCCATTCAAAGGCTTTTTTAAGAGCAGGTGTAAGGTCCTGTACGTTTTCTGTTGATTTAATAATCTCAAACACCTTGATTAACCCGCCTGGTTGGAGTATCTCCTTTTTTAGAAGCTCCAATGTTTCATCCAACTCGTGAACTCTGCTATTGAGTTCGTGTTGAAATTTCTCCTGTTCGATGTGTCTCGTGTTGTCCATTTTTTCTCGCTGTGCAGCATCTTGTTCTTCTTCGGGTGTAAAGAGAATGGGATTTTCTGATAAAAATGCCATCAAACCATCATCATTGCCACGTGCCATAGAAACAATGTGTTGAAGATAGGTACGTAGCACTAATCGATCCTGTTCGCAGTAAAAAGGTGATTCTGTGTTTGTGCACCTTCCTGGAGCACCACGCTTTAATGTTTCGCCAAGTCGCTTGAATTCTTCGTATCTTCGAGCAACATAGACAGGCTCTTGCTGATCAGGGAAGTAAGTTTCGATGAGGAATTCAGGATGTATAATGGTGCGTAGTGTTCTCTTTTCGTATTCCTTTCGTACTGCAACAATGTTCACTTTGAAAGATCCTTTTGTTGATACTGTTTCCTTCTCTTCTTCCTTTTTTGGTAATGGTGCATCTTTATTTGCCGAGTTATTTTCAACCTTTACACTTTCTTCTTGACCCTGTACTGTCTTTATGCTTGCACAAAACGCAAACACGAGCGAGCTATGCAACTTATGATAGAGTACTTTTTTCTGTTTCGCCGCTTCTGTTTGCTGTGGTGCAAACGTAGATAGCTGGACTTTATTAAACTCGGTCAAAAACACTTTACATTTAGGCCAAAAGTTTTCATCGCAGGTGTGTTTCAAGAGAGGAAATTCGATGATGATACTATGGAATATATATTTCAAAAAAGGAAAATATTCGTCGTTTTGATCTTTATCCAATAGAGAGGTGATGTCTGGACTGTGAATAAGTTTGTTTATCTCTTGATTTAGCTGTTCGATGATGAGTTCTCTTTTAAAATAATGTAGCTGTTTGGGTGTAAACTCCATCGTTTTAGATATTATGTCTGATCAAATCAAAAAAGTAATAAAGTAAAAGAAGGGTAAAATAAAATAAAATAAAAAATCAGGGGGAGAAAGTGATCTGGTGATAGCCAAAACGAATGTATGACGTAAATATGATTTAATTTTAAGCACCTCTTATCCAATAAAATGTTATTGTTTGGCATGGAATCGAATGTGATTCCCGTGTTTCTTTTATGAAGAGAAATTCATTCATTATGTAGAATTATGGCGTAAAATAATGAATACTTGCCAAAAGGAATGATACTCAAGTATCTCGAGCATAAATATAAGACGTAAATGAGACATAATTCCAAAGCCAAGGTATGGCATCGACTAACGGCAAATCAAAAATCATCTTATAAAAAAATATACACTGAAGATCTTGGAGCATCATAATACTATTATACCATCCCAATACACAAGGGAACAATAACGCATTGGTTATGTCATACATTCGGCCACTAAGTTTTACCTGGTAATACTGTGCCACATGACAAATACAAATTGTTGCAATAACTTTTTGAACTCTACTTGATCAAAAACAAGTTAAAAAGTTAAATGAAGCAAATTTGCGTCTGATAGAAGAAGATGGACCTAAGATATACTATTATAAAATTAGATTTATTTTGACTTGAAACATAGGAAAGAAGAAGAATATCGAGAATTAATGAAAACAAAGCAGTCAAACAAAGAGGAAATTTGAATTGCAAAAAAAATTGCCATATAGTTTTGAAATTATCACCATACAAATTTCCAGACAATTAAAAATAAACACCCGCCTGCAAAACAAGGGGTTTAAATTTAAATAAAAACATT
>VCJH01003036.1:45879-74611 GCA_024140565.1 Backusella australiensis | reverse complement strand
AGCATTTTATAAATACGGGCCATAATGTATTTTTTCTTGAAACTGCTAGAACTGTTTTTTTTTTTCTTTCTTTTTTTATATATATTTTTTTATTAGTATATACAGATGCAGTGAATTGTTTGATTCATGATAGTTTTTGATGTATTACCAGAGCGCGGATTTAAAGGTGGAAAAATCAGATAAAAATACCGACTTATCAGATCCACTTGTATTACGACAAAGTCGTTGAATCACTTGGGATGACTAATGACTATACACAACAAATGCCCCTGATGCAAGGATATGCTTTTTTAAATCGATAACAATTAAATATTAAAACTTTTATTACTCCTTTACCAAGTAAAATAAACTTGAAGCCAATAATCTGTATAATGCAATGATATCACTTATTACTCCACCAACTTTAAGAATTTTTCTACAGTATTAAAAAAGTGTGGAAAACTTCTCTCATCTGACATACAGTGGTTTCCAAAAGGAACGTTATCAATCATTTTAATAGCCGGGCAAAAACTCTGGAATCTTTCCATCACCTTTTGTTTGTCTTGAGCACCTTCTGTAGGTACATAACATTCGTCTTGATCGGAGTACACCCAACATATTGGACGTGTTACGTCCGAGTAAATTTCAATCAGATCCTTGTCCTTCAAGTCAGGAGAGAACACGTCATCATCACCTCTGGTTATATATGTGTATATATTAAAAATAAATAAATGTAAAAGCAGAATTAGAAAGATTAGAAAGTATACCTATAGTCTACTAATGATACAAAGCGGTATGCTGTAATGGGTGCTAAATAAGGTTGTCTGGGCATCAATTCCTCTGATCTTCCGTCCTTAATCATTTGCTTCGCATCTTTAAGTAGTTTTGTGTATCGAGTTGGGTCGCTATTCATCATAACGAGTCTATCAGATATAGGGGCCTGTAGTATATAGCCATTTACTTTGATCTCACCATATTTGTTATGCCAATAAGAATCTTGGCACCCTATTTTACCGAAAACTTTATTAACGTTCCACATATCATCAAAGGCTTCCTTTTTACCTGTTGAGTGACCCAAAAGTACTATTTTTTCTTTATTTCGTTTTGTTTTCAAGTATTTAATTAAATGATCGAGTTCCTCTGAGTCCTGGCGTAATGAAGAGGTTCCATATCCATTACCGCTTGATGATAACTGGACCTGCACTAAAGTCCAACCGAGTTTACATAGTCGTTCTTGAAGAGGTGCAAGGTACGGTACCGCATTAAATAACTCGGTGATGCCACCGACATAGATAACAGCCTTTGTATAATCTGCCGGCCCAGACTCAAATGCTGTTAGAGCTTCATGGTAGGTAAAAAGGGTACCTGATAACTCCATATTAGATATGAGAAAAAGAGAGAGAGAGAGAGAGAGAGAGAGAGAGAAAATAAATAAAAACAAGCCTGTATTTATTTCTATTTCCATTTCATTTTCCGTTTTAGGTAACAAAGAATTTTAGACATGGAAGAGTGGCTGTTCACAATCTTTGAGAGAAAAGTCATTTTTCCATAATCAAACTCAAGGCCCAAAATACACAGATGTAAAGCCAATAATCTTCTTCCGTATATAAATGCTTTTGTTATAGGTCTATACATAACATTTAATTTCCATTTATTGTACTGAAAGAAGAAGAAGGGAATGGGTATTATAACTAGTTAAGCCACGGTTGTTACGAAGTGGAATTTGTAAAAAACGAGAAAGTACTAGAAATGATATAGTATCAACATGATATTAATAAAGGGAACTTAAATCTACGTATAGTAAGTCCACACATAAAAGACCAAAGATAAAAGTAGAGCTATGTTTAAATTTAAAGTATTTATATTTATTTAAGTAATCATGAATTTAATGACGAAGAGAGGGGAGGATATCAATATTATATTCTACGAGTCTAAAATAGTACAAGTTATTGTTCCTTGTAAAAGGGATAATCAGTATATCCGGCATCATTTCCACCATAAAAAGTGTCTCTATTGTACTTGTTCAAAGACCAGTCATTGCGAAGACGTTCAACAAGATCAGGGTTGGATACAAAATTACGTCCAAAAGCGATAAGATTACCTGTCTTCTCAGCCATGTTAAAGGCAAGATCTTTATCATAGGTATATCCACCAGAGCTAATAAAACTGCCCTTCCATGCCTTGCGGAAAGTGTCGAGCGAGTCGGTGGTATCTGCGTTCTTATCATTCATCAGATCGGTGCGAGGCTCGATAAAGTGAAGATAGGCTAAATCAGGATGGTTGTCTTGAAGGCTTTTGGTGAGGTAGCCCCAGGTCTCATAAGGTGTCTCATCTTCCATATCTTGAAAACCTGACCATGGAGAGAAACGGATGGCAGTACGCTCAGCACCAATGGCATCTGCAATAGCATCGACAACTTCAAGTGGGAAACGAGCACGGTTTTCAATAGAACCACCATAGATATCAGTGCGCTTGTTGCTACTGGTGTTGATGAACTGGTCAAGAAGAAAACCATTCGCAGAATGGATTTCAATACCATCGAATCCAGCCTCTACAGCATTCAAGGCAGCTTGACGGAACTGTTCAGTGAGCTCTTTGATTTCGGGAATGGAAAGAGCGCGAGGCTTCTCTTGAGGTTCGCCAATAATATTGTTACCCTTTACGGTAATATCAGAGGCAGATACGGGCTGCTGTCCTTCATTCAAAACGGCAGAAGCAACACGACCAACATGCACAATTTGAACAAAGATAACACCACCTTTGGCGTGAATAGCATCTGTGATTTTCTTCCACCCTGTAATTTGGTCCTTTGAATAGATACCTGGGATGTTAGGGTATGAGCCTGCACGGTGATGGATAAAGGCAGCCTCCGTAATCAAAAGACCGCCATCAGTGGCTCTCTGGGAATAGTAGTCCTTCATAACATCGGTTGGAACAGCATTGCTGTCTGCTCTCATACGAGTCATAGGGGCAAGTACGATACGATGCTTGAGTTCGTGCTTTCCAAGCTTCAAAGGGGTGAAGAGAGCAGTGTTTTTGTAATACATATTTAATGTTTGTTGAATTGTTATGATGTGGGGCAATTCATAAAAGTTTGAGGTGTTTATATATTCATTTTCGAGGGTCCTTCTTGCTGAGAAATCAAAAAGCACAGAGTAATAAATAAGGAAATATTATGGTATCATGTGTCATATTTTGCTTATAAATAACAGGGAGCGATTTTCAATCATTATTATTCAGCACATAATAGTAAACTAGCATTCTACTTTGTTATGATCCATGAATTATAAAATGAAAATGAAAAGATGTCTATTATATATTAATGTATTCCATCTATATGGTATTCTTTAAGTCTTCGTTGATTCTTCTTATCATAGACCCTTTCTCGGGAACAATTGGCTTGCGACTTTGAGCACTGGTAGTAATAGCAAGATAAGAGGACGATCTTAAGAAACAGAAAGAGATGATCTCCAAATTCAACAAAAAGCCTAATTATCTCTTTTTGTAATTCTGCCCGTTGTGATTGGCGGTGTAACTTTTTGTCGATTTTCTTAAACACGTTTTATTTTAATAGCCAAACAATTATGCGTTCTTTCTTGTTCTGCGTTTATATTTTAATTTTTTAAAGAGAAGACATGATACGATCAGCTGTAGTTGGTCTTTTGATAGGGAGTCTAATGTGCTTTTCCAACATGTACTTTGGATTACAAACAGGTTGGATCTCAATGATGTCTCTTCAATCATCGCTCCTTGGGTTTGCCATTTTTAGACCATTTCAGCACAAGTTGGAAAAGAAATTCGGACCAAAAGAAAACGTATTTCTACAAACAGTCGCTGTAGCAACTGCTACCATGCCATTAGCAGCTGGTAATATACTTGACATATAAAAAAAGCTTAAAAAAAAAAAACTATGGAATATTCATATAGTCTTTATGTTGCTTAGGTTTCGTGGGGATAATCCCAGCACTAAGTCAGTTAACTACCGAGGATCATCCAGGTGGACCCATTATACTTCCAGCATGGAAATTAATGCTCTGGTCCTTGGGGCTATCGTTCATTGGTGTCTTTTTTGCTGTCCCTCTAAGAAAGCAAACCATTATCAGAGAAAAGCTCAAGTTTCCTTCAGGAACCGCGACAGCACAAATGATCAAATTGCTGCATGATCAACCGGACGATCAAAGGAGACATGAAAATCACGAACTAAATACGCTTGATCATGGAGAAATTAGACTTGGACAAGATACCGTTGAATCCAGTACTTATCAGACTGACGATACATGGACATTGAAGCTAAAGACACTTGGATACTCGTTTTCTATATCTTCTGTTTACACATTGCTTTCTTACTTCTTTCCGATTATATATGCATTACCGATTTTTGATTGGCTTACGCTCAATTACGTTAATGTTAGATCTTGGGAGTGGTACTTTAACCCAAGCCCAAGTTATATCGGCCAGGGAATCATTATGGTAAGAGATTGAGAGGAAGGAGTGTATAAATGGTAATCATGACCAACTTAAACTAGGGTCTTCCTACAACTTTATCAATGCTGCTAGGCTGTGTAGTAGGATGGGGAATACTATCGCCAGTCTCATACTATGCCGGCTGGGCACCAGGGCCAGTAAGTGACTGGAAAACAGGATCTAAAGGCTGGATACTTTGGATTTCTTTGGGTGTTATGATTGCAGAATCGTTGGTTTCAATGGCCATTTTGTTATTCAAACAACTCTGGGTCATGTTTTTTAAAAAGCCAGAGTCACATTTTGATGAAGCTGTAAGCGAATCCCTCTTGGATGAAGATCAAAACACTGAAGGATGGGATGACGAGCTGGAAGACGAAATAGAGGATGATGACATTGTCAAAGAAGAAAGGGATTTGGGAAAAGAGCATCAGGTTCCGCATTCGGTTACAATTATTGGGTTACTTGCTTCTATTGGATTGTGTTTAGGAACTGTTGCTATTGTGTTTGGAACCGACGTAATACCAATTTACATGACATTGCTAGCTGTGGTTGTTGCAATGTTTCTTAGTATATTGGGTGTTAGAGCATTGGGTGAAAGTGATCTGAATCCCGTGAGTGGTATTGGTAAAATCAGTCAGATTATATTTGCTGCTGTGATGCCCCATGCTATTGTTCCAAACTTGATTGCTGGAGGTATCGCAGAAGCTGGGGCTCAGCAAGCAGGAGATTTGATGCAGGACTTGAAGACGGGTCACCTAATTGGGGCTTCTCCTAAGGCACAGTTTTACGGACAGTTGTTGGGTTCCTTTGTCAGTTCTTTTGTCTCTACAGGTGCTTATTTATTATATTCCTCGGTCTATATAATACCTGGTACAGAATTTCCAGCTCCTACAGCTCAAGTATGGCTTGATATGTCTCGCTTAGTGAATGGACATCCTTTACCGCCTCATGTTACTGAATTTATAATAGGTTTTTCGGTATTATTTGGTGTCCTGATTTTACTAAAGGAAACTGGGCCTCGTAACAGCTGGCGCCAATATATACCTCAAGGCATCGCGTTCGCTATTGGCATATATAACCCTCCCAGCTTTACTCTTGCGCGTGTTATTGGTGGTTTTATATCATATTTTTGGGATCAATACTGCGATTCGCCATCATCCGACAGTGCGTTTGACAGATGGTGTAAACCATATAAAGATATTGGACGTGTATTTATTATTATTGTTGCTAGCGGCTTTGTTTTAGGTGAAGGAACATTTGCCATTGTAAATATGATATTACATTCCCTCCACGTTGTACATTATTAAAAAATATATATATATATATTTTACTTTTTATTATTGTTTAATAAATAATTCAGCTTCGATCATTGAGAGATAGTCCATTGAATTCAATTTTGATCTCTTATTATTCATTTTGGTGGCAGTTTTACTTGTAGAATTCTCTTGCTTCCGTTTTTCACGTCCTGATGATTGTTGAGGTGGGATGTTGGTTTTATGATTGGGTGATCTTCTAAAGTATAAACAGTTATCGCTTTCCTTAGGATAAGACCATTGCGACAGCCTCTTATTTCTATCTGCCTGTACATTATGAACCCAGTTCTTGATTGCTCGGTGAAGGACTTCCGATACTTCTGCACGCTCCTCCAGCCAGACATTAGTCTTATATTTCGTGTGTTGAAGTCCTTGTTTGGGTAAATACTTGATAGCAATTTCAGGTATAACACCAGTGTTTGAAAGGTTTACAAAGCATAGAGTTTTCATTCTGGCAATGTACCTTAGTGATCGATCTGTGATTTGTTTGTTATTTGCCAAAAAAATAGACTCTAAAAAGGGCAAATTGTTATTTTCGTTCATTCTGGTGAGATACGTGATGGAAGTGTCAGTGATATTAGGCGAACAGTCCATATTCAAGCTTATCAAGTGAGTGAAACTATTTAGTAGTAGTATATCATCATCCTGAATATCAGAATAGGACAAACAGAGCCGGGTCACATACTTTGGAAAGCTTTTTGAGAGATACACAAGTGTTGGTAGTTCAGAGCCTTCTGATGTTCCTTTGAATAGATCAACAGTTGTCCATTCCGGCTTTAGTTTTCGTAAATAAGCGCCGTGACTCTTGCCAACAACAGATAATATCGAACTATTGAGTTTGGGCGTTTCGGAAACAAATAGGCTAGAAACCAAGTCTTTTACTACAGGATCAAAAGGTATTCCAGTCAAATCGGTTATGTCTTGTGTATGTTCTTTTAAATAGTTGAAGCATATGTCATAAAGAGAGGGAAAAGACATTTCAAATCTATTTTTTTTTCAAAGTCCTGTATGATTGCAATTTTGCAGGCTGGAAATTTACGCACGTGACTTTCCGAACAAGTCCGGCGAGGGCAGGTGTAGAAGTACCAAGCATCACTGCCAAGTGTTGCTCCTTCTCTCATACTAAAGGTAAAAAAAAAAAGCACATAAAGCATCCATCAATCCAATGTATACATGACAACTAAACTGAATGTAATATCATCCATCAAATAATTATAGTACCGAAATGGAAGCAGTTCAGACATTCGGCCGTAAGGTTAGTTTTTTGGAGAAGGGGAGATAAAAAAAATTATATACAGTAAGCACATTGATGCTGTATTTGCGGTATTTTGGGCAAGCGGACGGAGCACATTGCTGACAATGGCGACTAAACCGTAAGTACTTGATTAATAGAAAACCGCCACCGCTGTTGCTCACTGCAAGCGTGGTCATGGTCTCATCCGCATCAACGGTTCTCCCATCGAGCTCCTTGAGCCCGAGATCTTGAAGTTCAAGGTTTACGAAGTCGTCCTTCTTTTGGGTGAAGAGCGTTTCGCTAACATTGATATCAGAATTCGCGTTCAGGGTGGTGGTAAGTTCAACATGTTTTTGTGCTGCAGTGCTTTTATTAAAATGATATAATAGGTCACACTTCTCAGGTCTACGCCATCCGTCAAGCTCTTGCCAAGGCCATTGTCGCTTTCTACCAAAAGTTCGTCGATGAGGCTGCCAAGAAGGAGATCAAGGAAACCCTCGTTCAATACGATCGTACTCTTCTCGTTGCCGATCCCCGTCGTTGCGAGCCCAAGAAGGTATTTCATGGGAGCAAATACCAAAAACACTACAATACTAACAATACTTTTAAAATAGTTCGCTGGTCCCGGTGCCCGTGCCCGTTACCAGAAATCTTACCGTTAAGAAATTACATTGGAACGTGTTTTTCTTATTTGTTTCTTCAATGTTGTTTACTACTTTTACTAATAAAAGTCGTCTCAAAACATTAAAGCTGTATGTATGTGTGTGTGTGTGTGTTTATCCAATTGATGCATGTTTGTCCCTGTTTTTATACATTCAGTCGACTACTCAGGCTTATTTAACAAAAAAAAAGGGCTAACAGAGTGTATAAAGGAATCTTTGTCTATATCTAATCGCTTTATGAGTACTTTTTTTTAATAAGAACACTGGAAAGATGAACTGAGGCTAAAGTGGCCTTCTTTGACTGTTATCCGTATGTTGCGCCTTTAATGTAGACTCAGCCAAGTTTATTGGAGATCAGGTTCACCTCTTGAGGCTGATTGAGGGCATTTAAAGGGAAGATATGTGCCTTTAAATACTTGAATGACTTAAAATACTTTAAATGCATCATCCTAGTTCTTCAATACCAACACAATCAACCTTGCGAAGGCATAGATCAAAATAAAGCAGGAGAGGTTTATTATTAACAGCAGTTTTACTTTCCCTTTTGTCTCTGGATTGTATTATATATAAAAGTGGGTCTGTATCAGAGATGTGAATATGCATCGGAATTGGATTTTGGTGAATGTACAATCTCATCTCTCATAGCTTTCCTGACCTTAAGCTAGATTTTTTTACCTCTGCAAAGTCAAAAAGGCTAGGAAGACCAGAAAGAAACCATTATATTATCCTTCTTTTAAGTAGATAAAGGGAGGAAAAGCCGCTTATCAAGTTGTTAAACATGGCGTTAAACTGATCAAACCACCTTAGAAAAACCACTCCACCATAAACAGCCTTTTATTTGTTATTTTTTAATAAAGCTAAAGGTTTGTCACTCTTCCATGTTATAGAACCCACTTCTCATGATTCGTTTCTCTTTGCCTTAATTGAGAGCAAAAACAAAAAACAAAAAACTGAAAAGGACTGGTTCCATCCGTTTTTGGAGCAGAAGTAAAAACTGATCCAACAGCACGTGGTAATCTAATAAGAAGATGAATAAAAAATAAGAATAATGCTTTGTAACAAGTCATTCAATAATTGAAATAAAAAATAAAAAATATTGAGACTTTATATTTTAAGTAGGAGTTTTTCCAGAAGAAAATCAACCCATATTTGAATTAAGGAGGAGTACAAAGCTAACGACATGCGGTGTTATTAAAATACGCTTTATTAAAAATGAAGTTCTTTTACTTTTACTTCTTTGCTTCCATATGCTCTTCATCCATTCTCTTTCTTTATTACACTTCTTGGCTGAAAGACATCACACTTACTGTGACCTTTTAAAGGTCAGCAGACAAAAAGACAGTCACGCCAAAAAGAGCATAAATAAACCCCCTTTTCCTATTTCTTTTTTTTTCTTTATTCGTTTCCACTCACTAAAATGGTGCAACAGCAGTTTATAATCTAGTTTACTGGTAGGAGATCATAGAGAATATAGTGACTGACAGGTGTAATAAATTAACAGTGGAAACGCCCCCATAAATAATAAAAAGACTTTTCAGCTTACAAACAAACCCTCAAACAACAATAAAATAATAAATATTGTTTCTTTTTTTTATAATGATGTCAAAAAAAGTGTAATGCATCTTGTTACAATGACAAATAAAAATAAATATGAAAAACGTTGTCCTTTTTTTCACTATTAAAATAAAAAACCCGTTTTATAATCACGTTGTCAAAAAAAGTGTAATGCTTCTTGATTCCTTTTTGGTTTTACATTGAGTTTACATTAAGCTTGTATTTTTTTTTATGGTGATCTTGCAGTTCAACTGACTACTGAATACTGATTACCTTTGACATGAGTACAAAAGCAAATGAACCAAGACAAGTAAAAGATCTTGTGCATTTGACTCACATGATCAAGGCGCTCCTAGTGCAGCTCTTTCATGGTAAAACATATTCCAGCGTCATTTTATAGAGTTTCTTATATTGCATTATTACTTTTTATTAATGTTAAGATTTAATTGCTATTATAAAATGGATCTTCAATGCGATGATAACAAGCAAGGCATTTTATTATTCTATTGCCATAACAAATTGAAGTCTTCAATTAAGTCATGTTATAATTCATTTTCTTATAAAGAATATCGTTTAAAGTCAAAAGCAGGATCCTATTAAAATGGAAACAGGATGGTCTTGGTGTTCACAAATAGATCATGGTGTTTGCTAAACTTTTTTAAAAAACATTTACGTGCCGTGTGTCACTCAAGCGCTTTTTTTTAACTTCATATTCATGCAAACTTTTCTTTGAAATTACACACAAACAATCCCATTTTATGCGATTGCTGGTGCAACGAGTAATAGACTATTCAAGTCTCCAGCACCAATTCCTTGTGGGTTTGTCATTCTGTTTTATAATATTACTTGGAATATAAGCTGCCTTTTAGCCATGTTGGAAGACGTATAAAATAGTTTAGTACAGGAAGCAAAGGAATAGCGATACTTGCAGTGATAAAAGTGATGGATTAAAAGGCGACGATATAGATGACGAATTCAACAAGAAGGTATTTAATTGATTCAAGGAATTTTGATTGAGCTATATTTCCTATTACCAAATCTATGGAACTGTGTTTATTGGTTAAGCATGTACTCTATTGATCTCAATGATGTTTTTTTATGTTTGAAAGTATGTTGTTTTCAATTTGAAAATAAGAAACTATCAAATCAAATGATGATAAAAAAGTACTTTGAATAAAAATGTATTCTGCCAAATCATAAGCACGCTCACAGCAATAGGATAGTATGGAATGAGTTTCACTCAAAAAAAAGGTAGTTGTCTTATAATAAGGTAATCTCGGCAGTGCTGGGACAAGATAAGAACAGAATACACAAAATTCGGTTGGAATTTGTTATGGGAAAATCCACTCTGAGATGATATTAGTTTGGATGATTCGTTGAGGGGACATGGTAAGGAAAAAAGGGTATATCCATATATGATTATCGATATATGGAGATAATCGATAACCCAACGCTTACTGAAAAATCTAGAATGTACCTTTTGTTTCAGATGAATCTTAAATGGCCGGAACGAATTATATTGGAGTAATGGCTAAAACCAGGGTTGATGATTACAATGTTTCCGTTTCTAAATTTAAGAAATTATAGAAATTCACTTTAAAAAGTTTGTAATCATATTCACTTAAATGAAAAAAAAAAAAAGAAATCGATCTTCATAAAACCTATACCAATTTTTTTCTAAGAAAAAAGAAAAGAAAAGAAAAGAAAAAGAAATTTTTTTGAGAAGAAAATAAAAATCAAAAATAAAAACTACATGTCATTTTACAAAGATACACCTTTTACAGATTTCAATGCCTATAATGAGTCTTTCATTGGTATAATCAGTTAGTACTTTGGAGAGCGTTTTTTTTAAAAAGATCTACATCAAGTAAAGAATTTTCTAAAGAGTCTATTCTTTTTAATAACGCATAAAAGATTGTTTCATCTCCTTTATTATATTTTTGAAACCATCAACTATATAGAGGGTATCTTTAAAACCTTGAGCACTTTTGAATTTGTAAATTAACAGCATTTTATTACTTTTTGCCAGTGTTTTGTATCATCATGTGTCTTAAGAAGATTGCAGTAATACTTTTAGTGATGAGTTGCTAATTGGAATAGCGATCTACAATCCATGAAGAACTGACATCATTTGGCTTGTATGCCATGATCTAAAAACCTATTTTATCCATAGTAGGTAAAGCTCAAATAATTTAGTATGATAACCAGATACCTTTAATCTGTTCCAATGTGAAGTAAAGTTGATTTTCAGATTTGGTGGTGATAAACCAAACCAGATCATGCAAGAAACTAAAAAAAAAAAGAGACAATGAACCTTGAAGAAAAGGAAAGTCAGGGTGAATCTGTTTTCTCCTTCCAACAAATAGACTATACAGGATGATTTTTATTTTGTAAAAAGCTTAGCAATAATGGAGCTCAGCCTGGCGAATGCTACCATTTTGGACCAATAGCAACCCCTCTTTTTATTTCTTGTAATACATGTCAATTTGGGTGATTTTTTCTCTTTTTCCCTTTTTTCTCTGTAATAGACTGATTTGCACAAGTGAAGGAAGATCAAAGCATAGATTTAAATAAAACTTATTTTTGTGTATGTTTTTTTTTCGCAAAGCTATGTTGGTATTTAGACTCAGCAGTTAGTGTGAAAATCTTTATCAATTGTGCTCTAGATTCAATACTTGATTCTGGACGACACTATTAAGCGATCATACTATTGGTCTTTATAACTAACCCTTAAATGCAAACAACGGGTCTACTCAAGACAGTGGACGTCTTGGGTCTTCAGGAAAACAAAGAATTTCTCACCAGTCTAAAAACAGAATTAAGGTTCACTCAAAGTTGCACAATATCAATACAATAGCGTGAGAAAACAATCCTAGGAAGTAAATGGATGGCGTAACTTTGGTAGAATGATAGTATCATTTTTCGAATATTATTCTTCTAGGTTTTCTATTGTTTTCTATTTATTATTACTTGTTGAGGTGGAGGATGTTTAAAATCCATTCAGAAGGCCAATTGAAGTAATATGATCTTACATCCACCATTTCGGTAATTAATTGAGTTTCAATCAGTAAAGTAAATGATTTTAACCAGCAGATAAATAACAAAAGAGGGAACAAAAGTAAAAAAGCGATCTTATTTATATTCATCCGATCTGTTGAAAAATTAAGTCTTTAACGCGCTCTAATATATATTCAAGGTACATTGCTCAGCTTTGATTTATTATCATTCGCGTTTATGGGATTACTTTATAGTATTCGATTTTGTTTCACTAAGGCAACAAATTGATTCATGCATGCATTGGCAATTGTAAAGCTAAAGCAAGTATATGTAAAAGAATAACCAATGTTTGATTTTAGTACCCATGACAAATCAAATTGTGTTTCAGGAACCCCACACTGTTAAATATTATGGTAACTTGAAACAGTTTTTTTTTTTTATGGACGGGAAAAAATATATTTATTCCATATTTTTCCCGATGGTCGGGTCCTAATAAAGTTTAGTATGCTCTGACAATGTCTTGTTTTCGTCATTTTTCATTGCCTCTTGTAAGCTTGACTATCATGGTTTAAGTGCACTAAAAGAGTATGGAGGTTTGGCTTTTAGTTTATGTTAAAATGCTCAAAGTGCTCAAAAAGTTAATTCACACAAGTGGAACACAAAATCATGACCATTATCAAATAAAGGTGAAATATTTTATCCAAGATAAAGTTGTTATCTATCAGTCACAGTTTAACAGAATGTATTAAAAAAAAATAAAAAATAAAAATAAAATACAATAGAATATACTATAGTGTCTAAATATGGGATTTTCTTTTTTTGTGATCACTATGGTATTTCAGAACTTCTAAGGAAATAAGGAGAAAGGGAAAAAAAATATTTTAAAAGGAATAGTGTTGGAATATGATAACAGACGAATATGAAAAAAAAAGAAGGAAGAAACATATAATACAAAAGGATAAGAAGAAAATAAAAATAATGATAAGATTGAACTATTTTGGTACATAATGAGTGTGATTGTAACCATTGGAAAGTTTACCGTCGTTGCACACTTCAAACTCACTCAGCCAAGGGGAAGCTAAAGCTTGATCAACAGTCCATCTAGTTTCAGGGTTAGGGTCCATCATACCAGCCAAGCATTCACGCTCGCTTTGAGTAAAGTTTTTAAAGAGATCACAATCACTAGGATCCAGCTTTCGAAGCTGTTCAATGTAGAGTCTATAATCAAGATCACCGCCGTCTTCGGCTTGAGCGGCAACAGCAGCTGGAGAACCAGGAGTTGCACCCTGAGGGATTTTACCACCGGGATAGCCAGTGAAAAAGGCGGCTATGAATGGTAATTGATGGAATCTCATGCAGAAGTAGGTGACGGCGGCACTCCAGACGTCCAGCGCTTTACCATCATAAGGAGAGTGCTCATCCTTGATCTTCCACATCTCAGGGGACCAAAAGGGCTCAGAACCGCACCATTTCTTGCAAGAGCGAGGTTCCTTTTCAAAGCAGGTTTGAACAACTTCTGCTACTCCAAAGTCGGCAATTTTAAGGGTACCGGTAGCAGTTAAAACGAGATTCTCGGGTTTGATATCTCTGTGAGCAATACCAAGGCTATGCAAATGCTGTAAACCGAGGAGGAGTTGCTTGAAAAGGCACGCAACATCGTCGGGAGCCATGTGAGATCTTTCATTTAGCAAGTTGAAAATATCACCGCCCGAGCACTAAAATAAGAATGTATATAAATGTTTGTGAGTATAAATAGTAAAAATAGATAATCTCAAATAGATAAGACAAAATAGAAAACATACATATTCCATAACGACGCACCAACGGTTCTTTTCGTCTTTGACCAAATCAAGGGTCTCAACAACATGCTTGTGGTTGGAGGCAGTTTTACTGATACAGTATTCATTCAGCATGCGCTTCTGATAATCACGTTCAACCTCGGTTTTGCCTCTCTTCTTGAATTCTTTGACGGCCAAAATTCTACCACCTTGTCGTTGTCGCACCAAACGAATCACGGCGGTTGCACCACTTGCAATGTTTTTCTTAGAAGTTGATCCCATTCCTTTGGTGGAACGCTGTTCAGGCTTAACGTAATCACCATATTTGTCCGATAAAATAGGAACGTGTTGACTTGAAGTAGAATTGGGAGAGTAGTGACCAGACATGGAATTCTTTCTACCTGATGATCCAAAAACACGGGAAAAGGATTTACTGATTTTACTGGCGGTGCTGCTCACCGAGCTAGAGCTATGGATAGAAGTACCGCTCACACGTCGACCAGTACTTCTTGCAGGACTGGTTCCTTCGATTGAGCCGTTAGTAGATGTAGAAAGTGAACCGTCTTTAGCGGGTGTCATTGTCAAGCCAAATAAACCCCCATTAAATATACCAGAGAACTTTTTTCCGTGATTCTTTTTTACTGGAATAGGCTTAGGTAATCTAATTTCAGGAGCAACGGGTGTACCGGGTATTGTGGGGGTATTCACTGAGGAGTTGGTTGATGAAAGAGTATCATTGGAACCCCTACTTCTTTGGCTAAGAGGAGGGCAAGCCTTTTCGTCGTCAAGAGATGTTGGGATGGTTTCTAAACACTCGGGTGAGACCGATCTTGGGATAGGATTATCCAAAAAATAAGGGCTGGACGAAAGATATTCCTCTTTCTCGAAATAATAGGCGCTGTCTTTGTTTGCGAGTACTGTAGCAGAGGACATGATGTAGTTTTACGTTCTTTATGTGATGGAAACTGTAAAGTGCTATCTAAGCTGATCAGGTATTGGTGTTGCTGTTTTGCTGTATCTGGCTTTTTTTTCCAAGTTCTGATTAGTTAGAAAAAATGGAATACGCTTTTGTTCTGTTGATGAAGTTATTTTTAAAAGAAAGGGCAACACAAGGTGCAAAACTAAATAATATATAAAACCAATAAAAAAAAAATACAAAAAAAAGGAGTGTTAAAGTGAAAAGAAAAGACAGAAATGCGATCTTTTATATAAGAACGGGAAAAAAAAGTGGAAAAGGCTAATGAGTCGGATTGGAAAAGATAAGCCTGGTGGGCGAGGATTGAGGATATTGAAAATAAACGTTTTGTGAACCAATGTACATGGTTTGTTTCGGTTTGGCTGTGGATAAATTCATTTTCCTTTTTTTTTTCCGCAAAACTAGAAATTTTCTCTGACTGAAATGTTATTTTATTTATCCTTTTCTTATTATCATAAACATAAGGGTGCAGGGGAGTATTCTTTTATACCCTTGGTTTTCATCATATAATCGAAACTCTGGAGAAGGATAGGCTGTAGTCATATATGTTCCTTTGGTCTATATACTCCTCTTTTTTTTTTTTTTTAAAGCTCATAGTATATTTTGTCTGATGTGATTGTGTTAAATTATGATTAAGTTTTTTATATTTCCTTTTCTATAAATCCAATGGCAGGTGCTTTTTTTAACCACGCGAGGTCAAATCATCTGTCTTCCTCCAATAAAACCCTTGATTCGCACTGTGAAACCTAACAGCCGATTTTCTTTCTGCTGCTTCTATTTACTAATGTTGCTCCTTCCTGGTCTTATTTATGAAAAGTAATAAAAATACTTTTTCTAATTGTTAATATTTAAGCTCATAATTTAGTGGATGGTATTTTGTATCATGTTAGACGTTAATTAAAATTTTTTATGACTTAAAGTGATAAATGCGGTGTTAATAAACAAAGTAATACAAATATGGAAAACGGTAGAGTGGCGAGATTAACTCCCTTTAAGATTGATTAGAAGCACAAACTGTCAGCTAATTACAGTAGTGAGAAAGGTAGATTACTCATTGATCCGTGTGTTATTTTTACTGCCGAACCCTGAGAAAAATCACCAAATAAAAATGCATCTTGTTTTTTTTTTTTTCTATTATCAAAAATAAATTTAAAAACTGAAGATTCTTTTTGGAAGAAATTATCGAATCGGGCTATTTAGATCATTAGTGAGAACATTTTTATATTATAAATAATTTATTGTTTTTAAAACATATCAATTTGTTGGCGTTTGTTTTTATTCATTATAATATATAATATTTTTAATAGACTTGTATTATTTTTTATAAACTAACTTGTACACATTATTAATAATAAAGAGAGATAAATTACGAAACCTCACTCTAGGGTCTTCATTATAAGGCCCTTGCAATTTTCTTCCAAGCTGCTTCGAGTGGATTAGGTTTCTTGTGCTTTTGGGATTCTGTATCGCTCTCAGAATCATTTGTTGAGCCTGTATATTTTTGTGCTAGAGGAGTTGTGTAGCTTGGAGCAGGAGTTGATGCATTTGCTCGTAAATCTTGCTTTAACATCAAACCCTCTTCGTTGGATTCATATGTTGAAGTACAAGTAAAAATTCGGTCTCGCATAACCACTTTGATTTTGATTTCTGTTTGACCAAAGTACATTTTGACGCTCATATTAACCAATTCCCCTTCTTTAAGATCCGGGAAGCTTGGCATTTTGATAGGAAACCGAGAAACTCTAACAACTCTTGGATCTCTTATAGTTCTTGGAGGTGCACCATCATCATCGTATGCATATATATCTAATAAGTAAGAGGTGATATGATGAGTTTTTCTTGTTCTTGTCGATTATCATTATTATTATTAGTAGTAGTATATTATTAATTAAATAATTCATGTACCTGCGTCTGTATCATTTGGGTAGACTACTGTATAATTTTTTAGCACATGGTGACCTGCTTCAATAGTATCTCCTTTTGTAACATAGACACTAAAACCTTTTTGGCGATATTTCTGGCTATTGACCTTAACCAAGTCTCTTTCATCATCAAGATTAGAGTCAAATTTCATTTTGGCAACCAGACCATATGTTCTTCTTAAAACACGTGCAGACACCAACGTGGGCGCAAGCCCAAAGTAAACGGCACCTCTAGATATAGCCTTTTCGCCCTTGGGGACCTGGGACAAAGTATCAACTTGGCCCTGAAATTCCTTGGATATAGACTCATACAAATAGGAAGAGCAACCAAATCCTCCCACTAAAAACAGGGCATCAATTTGATTTTGTCCGGCTGATTTGAGCTGCTCAGCAATCAGCGTGATGGTCTGCTTCACAACTGGATCAAATACTTTTTCACACAGTTCTTCGTGTGTAAAGCCAATCGAATCATCTTGGATACCAAACTCTGCGGCATATTCAGGTAGATTGACGCTCGATGATGTAAAAAGCTGACCTGGTAGTTTTAAATATTCGTATTCACTGCTTCCATGTTCTCCTCCAAAATTAGGCTAAGTATATATCATTATTAATCAGAGACAAACTTTGTATATTAACAAAAATAAAAAGTACCTTTATTTCTTCAATAAATTCAGCAACCATACTTCTAATTGCTTTACTTGTTGGTGTACCAAAGTGGCTCAGCTTCTTTCGCAACAGCTTCTCCATATTTTGATCAATAAAAGTAGATCCACAAGTATTTCCCGAGCCTTTTGTAACCTCGCGTAATGAACGAGTACCATCATCATCCTCTGTAATTTCAAACACGATCAAATCTACTGTGCCTCCACCAGCATCACAAATCATAAATCGATTTCCTGGCTTCAAATCATAGTTTTTAATATGTTTTTCGCAATAAATAGCAGCAGCTTCTGGTTCGCTGGTGAGAATAAGACGGAGTGGATGATCGTCGGCCTTAACAATGCCTGCACGCACGGCAGCCTCACGCATAAGTGTTTTTGCCTTATCATCCCAAATGGCAGGTACGGTCAAGCAATATCTGATACGATCAGGATTTGAATAAACACCATTAAATCGCTTAATCTCCTTTAATACATGCTTATGAAATTCCTCGAGATAGTCTGTGATGAGTTTGATCGCGGTAAATCCTTTGGGTAACTCTTCCATCTCTACTGAATGATCTAATCGTAGTTTGAATCGAGACTGATAAATAACCTCTTCTTTCTTGCGTTCGTATTCAGTCAACTTTTTAATGGAATTTTTCCCCCACGTAATCAATGTACCGTCAGGATTGTACAGTAAGGCCGTTGGAGCTTTTGGGTAAATATCGTATCCTCCTTTTGGCCTTTTTTTTATATATTTTTTTAAAAAGAAAAATAATTAATACAGAGACATGGGTTAGTTTAAGAACTTCTATAACATACTTTACCATTTTTCTATATCATATATGGTTTTCTTTTCGTCAGCTATATACACAAAAGAGCATCCTGAAAAGGTGGTGCCAAAGTCTAACAAAGTTATTAATATTCATTTTGTTCAGTAGTCAAGTAGCTATGCTTTAATTTTAGAGAGAAAGAATACCTATTCCTACTAATAAATCGTAATCATCAAAATCAAAATTTAATTTACTGCTTATTGGCATTGTATGTAAAAAAAAGGGGTGCTGAAACAAATCAAAAGAAAAACCAAACACAAAGGCTGTAAGAAAAAGAAGAAAAAGATAACGGGAAAAAAAAAGCAAAAAATATAAATATATTTTTCTGTTTACGTGATACAAGTGCAAAAGCCAACGTTGTACTTCATTTTAAAACGGCCAAGTTTTATAACGTAATATCTATTATTTGAATAATTCAGCTTCTTTTTGTTGCCATACTTAAAATATATCCAGTAAGAAAACAAATGCATAAAAGATTGTTGCATGTCGCTGCTTTCTATGAAAGCATCCATCATAAAATAGCCTTAAACATTTTGCGTCGTTACACCTTACAATAGCACAAAAAAAGTTCTTAAATAAATAAAGCAATATAAATAATGGTTTCCATGATGATGTTCAAATCAAATTTATTTTCACTCTAAATATATAAGCACTATGATTGACGAATTGCTACAGCGTCAGCTTCATGTTGTAAATTTATGCCATCGCCTTGGTTTAGGTGTTTTACATTAGCATGCTCTGTTTGTCCAATATTATTTTGGTCGGTGATACAAATACTGTTGTCAGATTGAAAATCTATACTATCACATGGAGAAGTTGATGCGCTGTTTTCAGTGTCAAAAGTTCGATCTTGATCTTGAGATTTTGTTTCTTTGTCAATATTATTTTTGTTTTCGGTTTCAGTGTTTATGGTAGTATCTTCAAGGACCACGTTATTGTCATCGTCATCAATGGAATCTACTTGAATGTCGGTAACGTTATCATCTACTTCTTTGCCTGAACCTTCATCAAGTTTCTCATTATTCTCTACTCTCTCTTCGTGTTCCTTTTTTATGTCATCTTCTTTATCTACGTCAACTTCTTGGCCCACTGGTTCATTATTTATACCTGTTCTCGTTACTTGATCTGTATTATAATTTTTATAATCAGACTCTTGGGCTGTGAGCTCTTCTTCGTTGATGTTATCTGGTATCATTTCTTTAGCCGTGGTTTGTTCATTGTCTGTACCTATGTTTATCTCGTTTAGTATTTTATTTGTCTTTGACTTCAGGAATCTTGTTTCACCTTGGTTGGATTCTTGCTTGAGATCATTTTCCATCAGTTTTTGTTGCTCGGCAACGTCTCCAAGCACTATGTTTTCTGTTTTTGTATCTTTTGGTACTATTTCATCGACTAGAGCTTCTTTCATTTCTGCTGTTTCATGTTCATCATCATCCTGATGATCGTAGTCTTCCATGATTTCACTCTTCGTTACATCCACTTCGGTGTCTTTCTGGTTAATATCATTCTGTTTTATTACATCTTTGCTGATTTCTAATCGATTGATACCACCTTGTTCAATAAATGCATTATCTGTAACACCTTTATCAGTATATTCCTCTTGTTCACGATTTTGGTTGTTATATTCTTCTTTCGCTAATCCCTGATTGGCAACACTTTGTTTAACATTAATTTGTCCAGTTTCTTTCTGTTCAGCCTGATCTTGAGCTATGCTTTTTTTGGTAGTCTCCTCTTCGTTGATAATACTTTGTGGATAACCTCTTTGATAATCAACTGTTTTGACGGCACTTTCTTGATTTTTTACACTTTGTACATTATCTTTACATGTTGTCTCGCTTTGGGTATCGCTTTGGGTATTTTCATATGGAGCCTGGTCATTTTTTACCTCTATTTTTAAAGAAGCCCTGTCGTTGGGATCACCATCTTCATTTGGTTTAGCATCGGTTTTTTGCTTCATCTCCTCCTGGTTTATATATTTTTCACCATCATTTGTTTCCTTTTGTATTGGATCCGATGAGTCTTGATTCGTCACATTATCAGTCACTTCAAAAGTAAGTGGTTTTCCCTATTTCAGTAGAACTGGTAAGTATTTTGATATTATATTCTCTGGTAAATTTATGGTATTACATTATGATTGTCACTATCCATTTTGCTCATTACTTGCATTTCTGTTCCCTCTTCTTCAACAGACTTCTCTTTTTCTTCCTCTTCGTCTTTCTGCTCATAAATTGACATTTCTTTTGCCTTTTCCAGTAATTTTTCGTATAACGCTGCTCCCTATTTTATTTATTAGTATTAGTATTATATGTATATGATAAAATGACACTTACACTTTTAAGTTCCTCCTCTTCAGAATACTTTGAACTTGTATGCGTAGGAAGAATTTGAGAGCGAATATTAGCTATAAATCAAAAACAGCATCAGAAAATGAGATGATGCTAGAAGAAGTATTTACGTACCAAATTTCGAATCATTCATAGGTGATAACTTTATCATATTATCATCTGGAAAGTGATCAAACAAGTAAGATTCAGTAATTGTCAGATCTGCACACTGCCTGGCCAGTTTCATAAACGTATTTCTATCCGTTCTATAACTAATAATAGTAATAAAATGTAATTCAGTCTTTCATTCATAATATATTGCATACATATAGTAGCTTACAGTTTATAAGCATCCTTATTAAGACAAATCTTATCGACCAATCTGTCCAAAATCGCCCTTTTAAATATATTCTTAATGTAATGCAATACATGGATAATGTAGCTTTCATTAGGGCACCATGCAAGAAACTGCTGACAAATAGTCAAGTTTCCACCAACATCGATCAATGGATGAAACATATCACTCATAAAGGTAACACTAGGCGGATACTCTGGATAGCTCTCAGAAATCACAACACGAAACTTGAAAACTCCAGAACTGTAGTAACCTTTATGCACAAACAAGACTCCGTACCAAACTGTATTTAATAGTTTTTTAAGTATTTTGTGTGTATGTATACAAATATATGTTTACCATTGAAATTCTCAGAAGATGGCATGATATAAAGACCAAGGGGGCAATGATTTGAGTTTCTTAAATTAATGCTACGTGACAAATTAATAAGTAGAGCGCGATAATGTTTCCAAACACCTACAATTCTGTCATGAGTTCATATCTTTTAAAATGCTCAGATACCTCACGTGGTGCATGTTTAGTATCGTCCCAGTCGTCATCAGACGAATACCTCTTTAGTCGATGATGTTGCTGAGTCTCATTACTAGTATAATTCAATTTACTCGTCATTCTTGAAAACACATTACTGACATTGGGTGATCGCGTTGTTGAGGAGCTCCCAAGCTTTCTTGCACCTGTCGAGGGTGACATATATGGTCCCTATTACTTTATTAGTAACAGAGAGAATAGGGCAGCATTTTAGCCTTACTTTGCTCATTGATAGTATTTGTTATTATATTATTTTTTTAATATATATTAAAAAAAAGGAGAAAAAAGCGATAGTAATTGAATTTAGGAGAAGAAAAACAACCTTTTCTCTTTAAAAAAATAAAAGAAAAAACTCAGGGGTTGAGTGTTTCAAATGGTGCATGATTTTGCGTCAGGAACAACCGTTTTCAAAAGTGAGACATTTTCTATATTTGGCAATTATCTGAAAAGCCATTATCATGTATTTCTATCGCTATTTGTATTATAATAGTGATGACAGCGATTGACAAAGTGGGTGCATTACATACATATACTCTAAGAATAAAGTAATTGTTGACTGAGACACTGTACATTTGTTAGATATATAGCTATGGGCGCTATCTATCAAATTATCTCAGTGTAAAATGATAATCACTATGGAAAAAATCACTTCACCGTCCTCGAAATGTCTAGTGATTACCTTTGAAATGGGCTCAAAAGTTATTGCAAAGTTCAAAAGAGGGTCTTTGTCAGTGATTGCCCTGAAAAAAAAAAAAACTCTCTGCTTAAAACTCGGATATTTTCCAAAAATGTTACTGCGTTCTCTTTCGAAGAGAATAAAACCATCTGTTGTAAAATATCCTTATTGTATTTCAAATGAGTAGCTTATTATATTTTTTCTTGATCTTACCAGCTTGTAGAACAGTTGAATACAAAGCAGAAAAAAAAGCTTTTCTGTGTCCAAAAAGAGTTTTTAACAGAAAATAGAATGTAACAATTAGTTTTTAGACCTTGTTACACTCTTGACAGATTAGAGAAGAAAGAAGAGAATCTATTCAGTTCAAATTTACTTTTTTGTTGGTTTTTATATTCATGACCATAAATCATGAATCAAAATTAACTACTGGTTCATTGATTTAGAATAATAGCAAGAAAACCGTCATTCATTTACTGTATGCTGAATTTTATAAACAGCATGTTTTTTATATACTTTTATATAATTTATAGTACGTGCGAGCCATCATATATCATTACCATTATTTTAACCGGAGAGATTAAAAACTACCATTACTGAAATGGTAATAATGTAATAAAGAAAAAACAAAATGGTAGCACAAATAGGAAATATATATCTACCGTGCCAGCATAATATCTATGTATTTACAATTATAAACTAATGATAGTAATGATAATAGCACTAATACTAACAACGATCCATAGTATACTACTGAATTTCTTTGTTTTTCAACATAAAGATCAAATTGCCAATAGTGGCGTATTTACCTAATATGGAAATTAGTTATTTTTAAACTTAATTTTATCACAAAAGACGAGCTAAAATTTTTCACTCCAAACTATATACTCATTAGAATTGTTTTTGCATGGTTCATGGACAAACGTTGATGAGTCACTTGACATCTTAATCATCTAAGTAAAAAAACATTGCCTTTATGAAGAACAAGATATACTTACAAGGGAGTAACTTTTGTTTTACATTAATAATTGACTTCTAAACCCCGCATTTTGAACAACTTGCTCGTGCTGTTATTCCCGTTTTTCAACCATCTTTTTCTTTTTTTGTGAGAACTGTAATTGAATAATAATAAAGGGGAGGGGATTGTGTTTTTATTTTTTTATACATCTTTTTCTTTTCTTTACTATTTATTTTTTGTCTCTTTTCGAGTTTTTGTATATAAACTATTCTTATAAATAAATAACAATGTAAGATATTATACCATGTCACTTTATAACCGATATTAACTTCATTGCATCTATATATAGCCCTTTCCTTTCCTTTTTCTTTACTCCATAACACACTCATTTTACTCATTTCATTCCTTTTTACACTCATTCCTCATTCTCCTTCATGGCAAGTATAAATATATATATATATATATTATTATTATTATATTAAATTTGAGAAACGTCTAATTTATCCATATATATCATTTAGTGCTGTGGTGGTAATAGTAACAAAGACGGTCCAAAATGGAAACGTGAAGTGGTTCAAGATCACAAGTTCGATTATGTCGATATGAATGAATTTTATGACAATTCATGTGGAACAAGACTCAGTTACATGTTTATGTATGTTATTATTTTGAAAGGTTTCCTTGTCTATGTTGCAGATATTTGGTCAGCAGGTAAAATAGACAAAACCAAGATAATAAGATACAAACTAATCCTTGTAAAAAAAGTGTCATTGCTTGTCATTGGCCAGACAAATGAAAACATGGATGCAGCCATTCCTCCTGACGTATCGAAATGGATTTTCTTGGGCGCAATTATGATTTCCTTCATCTTGCTATTTTGGGATATTCGTAAATCAAGAGGAATAATCAAATCAAGAGACATCTCATATGCTTTTTTTTCAATCATTGCGAACCGCTATTTTTCTGTAAAAGACTATAAATATTTTTGTCTCTTTCAAAAGATTAACAGATCAAGAAAATCAATTGACGGTGTTGCCTTCTTTGTGTTTTTTACTTTGAAAGGTAAGACCTGATACCTGCAATAACACTTTATATCCTCTTTTTCTTACTATTATCACTATTGTTAGGCTGGAAACGTCTACTCTTGGCAGAGGCACCTAGACAAATTATTAACATCGTTACACTGCAGGCGCTTGTCCCTAAATGGATTCAGATCAAAAATGGTGTGTACTTTACAAATGAAGCTCTAGGAAAGGACATTGTTCAGCAAATCATGACGGGAACCATGGCTTTCTCAGTGCTTGTCTTTGCCATTTCTTTTATTCTTGTGTGTATAGCTGCCATCATATATATACCTTTGCTATGCCATATCCAGGGTAATCTTAAAGAGTATTGTTGCCACAAAGTAGATAAAAGGTAAAAACCCAATATAATATTTATATACCAATGTATATTAACACTTAATAATTGTATTACAAATAGAATTGCAGAGCTATTACGTAAACAGGCTAATAAGCGTATTGCAAAGAGCAATAAAAACGGAAAAAATCAGCATCAAAATCATAACAACAACCATTACTACAATAATAAGTCAAAGAAAGATGCAGTCGAAATGCAATCTTTGCCTCAGCCTACTCTCCCAAATGTTGACATGAATAATCACTTGACCACCAATTATACTAGAAACCCTGCTACGGCGATTCACCACCAAAGACAATATAGTAATACGTATAACGGCTATCATCAGCGACAATATTCTGACAATAATAGTTCAATAATGGGCGGTGCATTTAGAAGAAATAGTTTAAACTCTGTAAATAGCGATCAGGCTGGCCTTACGTCATATGCCCAGGAACAACCCTACTCAAATGTTACATATCATCACTACAATAGCCCCCAATTATCCCAAGTTTCACTCAATAACCAATTACCTTATCAGCAACAGAATTATTATTATCACCAACAACAACAACCCTACAATTATAATTACTGATGACTTCCTTCCTTCTGTCTACATTACTACTATTATTAAATCATAATTATTTCTATTAGTCTTTTTTTTCCCAGTTTTTTAGTTTTTTATAAAAGAAATAAACTTGAATATACCATAAAGAGCTAAGTTTGGAAAAAGATTAAAATCTCGAAAAAAAAGAAGGTTAATGAAATAATAATGTACTGTTTCGATCACAACTTTTTTTAGTAGCCAATGTACTTAGTTGTAATGTTATACATTTGTTTTTTTTTTTTTCGTCGATATTGGCAATCACAGGCTACGATAATTTAATTTCCATGTGTTATGTTCTTTGAATATCCTGAAAAAATGGTTATTGTTCTCAATAACTATTTAAAGTAATAAAGGTGATTTAAAATTGAGTGTTGAATTGATGCTGGTACTCCGTATTTTAAGTGAACAGAAATCGCTTACGAATCAGATGATTTATCGATGATTACTCATTAACTCAATACAAATAATAAATAAAAGAAGCACAGTTTAATAATAATGATTAGTCAACCTGAACATAAAACATATTATCGGTTTCATATTCAGCCGTATATCTTTAATAGAAACCAATTGTTCCACCATACATTTCATTAATTGTGTACCTTGTGTCAGATATATAATAATTCATGCGGATATTTTCTAGAAATATTCTAATTTAGGTCCCAATTTGGCCGTTTCCAGTGGTTAATGGTGTATTTTAATATATGAATAATAGCACAGACAATGTGAGGGGATGATTCACTACTATATCTCAAGACCATTCTTTTACTTTTAGAACTAAATTAACTTTTTTGAAAGTGTCATATAGTTTATAAACTGACAATATCTAATGGCTCTTAATCCGCCCCAATCATTGACTATTTTTTTTTCAATAGAATGGAAATCATCCTTTTTCACAACTCTCAGAATACAGATTACATTATTTCGCTCATATTTACACAGCTTGATATTATTATTCCAAACTGGGCTAATGTGCATTTTAAACTTCAAATCAAATATCCTAAGTTCATATTGAACGATATAAAAAACAATATATTGTATATGAATGCATTGACGTTCTCAATAGAAACATTCCCATCCTCATATTTATTATTTCAAAAGAAAACCTAAAAAAATACTATTATGTTGCTTAAGCTTTTCTACTGAATTTGACCAAAAATGTCAATTTTGATTGGACATACACCATTCAACTGGTATTCCGGAAAATCATCCACATGTCCGAGATGGCGCATAAAAAGCGGAAGCGATTTAAGTATCTGATAAATAGCTCTTTTCCTTTTTCCATGTAAAAATAAGGTTTTTTATTGTGTATCTGCTCATTGTACACGCCATTGATTCTGCGCATTTTTTTAGTGTAAATGTCGTGGTTACAAACATAGAACTTTTGTTTGCCAAAATGTTGATACTCCCGAACTCTTTTCTTTTAAATAGAATAAGAAATTATTTAAAACGCTATATAATTTACTATGTCTACATAATACATAAAAACCTTTATCGCGTCTCTGTTTTGGGTAAGTTTAACAAGGATTCTTGAAACAATAAAAATACATACAATGAAGAACTTAATTTATAAAAAAAATTGGGGGAGGCGATCAACATAACAGTTTCTTTTTTTTCGCGTGGTATCAGAACACTACCATTTTCGTTCGATATTCTTTTAAAAATAGAACATTTTCATATATGTAAACAAAAGATTTCTTTTTTTTTTCGGCTCAGAGAATATTATCATTTGCAGTAATATTAATTTTAGTGCTGATAACAGTAATGATGAATAAATAAAATACAGTAATAAAAACGAATACTTTACATATGAGTACGAAAAATCATAGCATAAGGGGTAGATCAAATAATAAAAGATCCTCTGGTATTTTGAAGGGTCTTTTCTCTGGATCTTAAAAAAAAAAAGCTTAAAATAAAAAAGGAACGCAAAACGCCTCATTTGCATCCATTTTAAGTTAAAAAGAGGGCTTTTGCTTTTCTATTTTCAATTCCTTTTTTGAACATTTTGAGTTTACAATAAGAAAACCAAGATCAAAAGCCATAGATACTTAAGCTTGTTTGTCATAAAAGTTACTCAAGAAAACAACACAAGTTTAATTTTTGAAAGAGGCTGAGTATCTTTTATTCTATTCAGCCATTTCTAAAAACTGATCTTCAATTTTATGTCACGTTTGTGGTGAAGGATTTACTTCTTTTCTAAAATCTCTTAAATATTGTAAAGATCTTTTAACGGAGTAGTCAAGACATGAAGAGTAAAATTATTTTTTAGCTCATGTAGCTTCTTTTATAGTTTCAAATCATTAACATCATCATTTTATTACAATAACTACTTCTAAAACCATGACCTTGAAATCTGAAGACGTGTTGACATTTATTTATATAGAAAAATTACCATAAAGAACAGTTAGACCTTTTTGTTGGTATTTTTATGCACTAAACCAAGCGTGTAATCCATTCCCTTTTGTTTTCTATTTTTCTACTGAAAATAACTTTTTGCAGGACAACAGAATAAGCGCTTCGCCATAGTTACACAAAACAACGAAATGAGTGTACATGTTGAAATACAATGGGGATGTTCGGTAACAAGGTACTAGAACTTGTATGTTATTGTTTTTTTAGGAATATGGTATTTTTTTTATTTTCCTTCTGTTATTGCTTTTATGTGTTTTTCGTTCACAAGTTTTATGAATCATAAAAATAACGATACTATGAATAGACTATACTATTTATAACGATAGGAGCATGATCAGTTTGTATCTAACATTTAGCTAACCCAAGAAAAAAGTTTTACATAAAAGAATAAATGACGATTTTCAATCAAGATTGATTTCAGTGTACTGTAGCACAAAAGAACTGCGGATGCGAATGGAACTGACTACTATTGGTTATATATTAAAAGTATACAAATCTTGGGTTTTTTGTGTAAAGGCAACGATGTACCTTTTTTTCTATTGTTCTAGATATATCTATAAATATATGAACTTGTGTTCAAAATGTAATAATATATCAAATCTAATAAAAAATGTATTTTTTTATACTAGTAAGCCTATATAATTAAATGAAAAATATATATTTATTAAGGAGATCCTAATTACGAAGTGAATGACAACAGCAACAAAAACAAAACAATATCCTTTTTTTTTTGTTTGGGGGGAGAGAGAAAACATTAGTTCTTGTGTTACTGATTTTTTCAATGAAAACGAATTGGATTTGAAATTGAAACATTTTGCTTTTACACTTTTATCAGTGTAATAATTGTTCGAATATTAAAAGACAGAAAAGATCCAATTGTTTAATAAACAAAACTCGTTTTAAACCTTTAGAATAAATAATGTTCATATTATATATATTTGGTATATGGATAAAGCATTAATATAGAATGATAATCCTTGAGATTTAGACAACAAAGTTGTCATTAAGCCATGCTGATAATGCATATTCTCTTTTTTTAATCTTAAAATGCAGGTCATGGTGTCATTGCTTAAATAGGTATGGCCGTTTTAAAGGAGCCTCGATTAGGGAAACGGAGGTGGCTAAAG